>VDFB02252616.1:2008839-2146566 GCA_007258455.2 Sequoia sempervirens | reverse complement strand
ACACCAACTAGAACGAAGGAGAGAAAAGAAAAGGCCAAAATTAAGACCAAGAACACCTACAAAAAGAACTAGGAAAACACAAAGAAGGGGACGAGAAGATGCACAAAAAAGGAAAAACAGAGAAGTGGGGTGAGGAGAAGGGGGGCGGGGGGTTCGGGGCAGAAGGGAAGGAAAGAGCAGAGGTGAAGGGACTAAAGAGGGGTGGGAAATTGACGGGTTCTTAGGTTGGCTAACATAGGGTGCCAAGAAGGACTCAACCTCCACCCTTCATCATGATTGAGGTTCAATGGGTGATTGTTGATTTCGATGGCTTCCTTGAGTTTTCTCTTGAAGAAATTGTCCTCTTTGAACAAGATTTTGGTGTTTTCCAAACATATATGGTGTTTGGTAGCAAAGGAGTGGTCGGCTAGGGAAGATTTGACAACACGCTTATGTCTAATGTCAGCACTATGCTCTTTGATTCTGGTGCTAAATGAGCGGCCAGTTTCCCCTATATAAGGAGTGCCACATGAGCAAACAACCTTATAAACTCCTGAGTTGAGGAAGATGTCCTTGGAGTCTTTGAGGGATGGGATACAATTTCTTAAGGTTGTAAAGGGCTTGAACACGCAATGGAGGCCTTTTTTAAGGAGGATCTTAGAGATTTTTTGGGATATTCCCTCGATATAAGGAAGGGATGCCCCCAGGAGATCACGGTGATGGTTAGGTTTGGAGACAGAAAGGAAACTCACCTTAGCTTGGTTGAAGGCTCTGGATATTTGTTTGCTTGTGTACCCATTTAATTTGAAAACTTGGCGCAAATGGGTCAACTCAAGATTCAAGTTTTCTTCATCACAAATCTTGTGGGCTCAAAGAAGGATTATTGAATACAATCTAAAAGAAGGATTATGTTTGGATATCTAGTGATATGCAATGAATGGAGTTGTATGTTACATGGATGCATAAGATTTTGAGTTAGATTTGGTTTTTAGTTAAGTGAGATAGTCCCCTGAGCTATCCACTCAAGGTACTACCTTTCACTTCATTTACTTATTCACTTATGCATTCCTATTAATAACATTTTTTTAATTTTTTCATAAATACATTGCAAGTGAAGTAGAATAGTTCTTATGGTTGATTACAGTAGTTGTTGTTCATGAACAGTTGTATAAATAGTGAATCTTAGCACTCTAGTGGTTAGATTTGATTGCTTTGTTATTTTTAATAAGTTCTCAATTGATTTTGTACTTATTATTAGCAGTCACCTACAACCTATGTTGCAAGTACCTATAGCCATTAAATTATGTAACTACTTTTACTGTTTTTGCAATTCTATAAGATTCCAGCAAAGTAGAATAGTCTGAATAATTTTGCATAGGATAATTTAGATGAACATGAGTATGTGAAGGCACATATAGTGTAGTACCATCATAATCTTACACACCTTGGTTGATGATTTAATGTAGTCTTAACAATGTGAAGTGGACTATTCAGCCAGTTAACTCTCTAAATTGAGTAGACTTTACCAAGTTTACAACACATTAATTAGACTCTACATTTTTTGCACTACTTTCGGGGATGGTGCTATCTTTACAAACCTATTTCTACAAGTTTTCATTGTTAATTTTTATTTTCAAGTATTAGGACTATTAGATACCACTTTTTCAACATTAAGATACTAACATTGTTCAAGCCTGCTAAATCTAAAGTTATTTTTTATGTATGCAAAGGTGGAGAGATCCCTTGGGTAGGTTCCTTCCATCTACATGCTAGGAAGCTATTGTAGATATTGGTGAACCAAGTACTCAGAGCGAATGTACCACTAAAGAAGAAATTTCCTTTTCACCAACTTCTAGTGCACATACAAAAGGAACATATCGCACCATGGGTAATGCAGCAAATGATGTTGATGCTCGACCAACATTTGGTTTTCCTATTATTGATCAGGAAAGGACCACAATGTTGAAGAACATTCCTCCTTTGGCCTTGCCATTTTTCTATGGATTAATGACTAAAGACCCAAATACTTTTCTCTTTGAATTTGATGTCTTATAAAAAATTTATGGCTATACTTTTGATGCACATAGGTTAAAAAAATTTCTTGCGACTCTCAAAGATGTAGCTTTGAGATGGTTCATGGGATTAGGTAGAGATGTTGTTCCTGACTAGGACACCATGAAGACATTATTTTTGGAGAAGTATCAGGACTACTGTAGAGGACCTGCCAGGATGAAGAATGATATATTCTAAATGACACAAAAGGATGATGAGCCTTTAGAGGATTATGTTGAAAGATTCTAGTTTGCTATAAAGAAAAACCCCCAGAACAAGTTGTTAGAAGAATCTCTCAAGCTAGTATTTTTGAGAGAGATTAATGAAGGTTGTATGGATGCCTTGAACCTCATTGTCCAGGGAGATATTTATTAGCAATCATTTGTAGAAATTTGTAAGGTTTGTATAAATTATTCCATGACCTTTACAAGGAGGCTGATAGATAATAGGACATGGATTCTTGGTAAGTCATCTATTGGGGTTTCAAAAGTTGAGCTGAGCAATCTGTTATCCAACATGAAAGAAGATATAATAAATCATTTGGAAACATAGCTGGATACTCTCTACATCAAGAAGTAGGAGAAAGTTGAGGTTATGCTTATTGAATATTGTTCAAGCTGCAGGAAAATTAAAGAAAGTTGTAAATGCAAAAGAGTAACTAGCATCCAACAGGACAAAGTTGGAAAGATTGAATTTCAACCCATTGAAAGAGATGATGGAAAACTCTTTTATATAGCACAAAGGAGGCCATGGAAGCAAAGACAAGGTATGTCACAAGACCCCCTTAGCTTTAATTCATCTTTTCCTATTGGCAACCAAAAAATTTCTACTTGGAACTCTCAACCCCGACAAGTAAATCAAAACTAGTGGCAAAATCCCCAATGGCCAAACCCTCAACCTAATTGGAAAAAATAGCCAAATCCTTGGCCACAATAGAACTTTCAAGGTTCTAATTACAATCCAGAATGGCCAAACTAGAGAAATCAATGGCAACCTCAATGGTAGAAAGGCCAACAATGGAAGCAACAAAATATGAACTATCAGCAACCCATGATCCTTCTTCCACAATAGCAACAAGCACTAATGCCACCATCAAATCCTAGATCCAAGCCACCCAAGTAGAAAATACCTTCCCAACCTACACCTAACCCTAACACTAAGCCTATTCAACAAGCTTATACTAACAAAGCTATGTAATACCCCACTTATGGGGTAGAGATGAGTGATGTCCACCTTAGATAAGGAAAATAACTTGTTGGACCTTCATCCAGCCAAATTATAGAAATGGGGGATGAATAACCTATAGTTGAGGCTTCTGATAAACCACCATTGGAGCTTGAAAAAAATTAGGTACACCAAACTACCTCAAATATCAAGCCACCTTTTCTTGAATGCCTAGCTCTACAAAAGCATCACACACAGGCTGAGACATACCTTTTATGGAAGTTGAAAGATGTTAACATCAAAATCCAACTTATCCAAGCTATCAAAGACATCCCCATCTATGCTAAAATAGTAAGGGGTCTTTGTCTTTAAAAACCAGGTAGAAAAAGGAAAGATCTATAAACAGTTCATGTCTTAGGGAATCTTGTAGATATCATGTTGGGGAACATTACAGTCCCTAAGTATATCGATATTGCTAGTCCAATTGTGGAAATTAAGATCAATGAGACCCTCATTAAGAATACTTTGATAGAATTGGGGGCAGCCATCAATGTCATGACAAAAGAAACAATGCAGTTGCTTCAGTTGATCAACCTCAGAGCCACACAAACTGTCTTGGAATTAGTTGATAGGTCTTTGACTAAGGATGAGGAAATTATTGAAGGCCTGGTTATTGCATTGGATTCTTGGGAATACCCTATAGAATTTATAGTATTGCAACCCAAAGTTAATCTTGTAGGTTAACCACTCATCCTAGGTAGGCCTTGGTTGGAAAAAGTTGATGCATTAATAGGATGCATATCTAGTAAAATGATAATATCTAATAGGAAATCACAAATAACTTGGTTCTTTATCCACCTTCCCAACCATATGCAGACCTTGAGCACACCATTTGGCCCAATTTGGGTGAGCAGGAGGAAGATAACTATTCTCTTCAGACACTGATGACTATAGAACACAACCCCTTATTGGATGACTAGGATGAAGATGAGCTCACTGATCATATAATCCAAAATGACTATGGCAAGAGACTGCAAAAGTAGGATTGTCTCAAATGCCTACAAGACCCTTGCAAAGTATTATACCTATCGATTCTATAGAAGAGATATCACAACTATTTCATTCATTACTCCCTCAAAAAATTTTACCCATTATACCAAGCCTTGATCTCTTGGAAATTCACGAGTCATCAAAGGATTTGAAAATTATGTTGTTGAGGATGTTAAATATCAATAATTCCTTGACCGAGGAATAACAAAATTCTCTGCAAATAGTGTTGCAAGAACATTTAGCTGCATATGCATGTGATTACCATGATATGAGGGGAATTGATTCTAATCTATGCATGCATGGGATTTACATTAATGATGGCTATAGACCTATAAGATAGCCACAAAGACACATGAATCCAAATCTAAGAGATATAGTGAAAGTTGAATTGCAAAAACTTTTAGATGCAGGTTTTATATACCCTATAACAAATAGTGAATGGGTTTCACCATTAATAATAGTTCTCAAGAAAGGTTGGAAATGGAGAGTCTATGTTGATTACAAGGTTGTCACAAGGAAATATCACTTTCCAATGCCATTTATTGACCAAGTTCTTGATTCTTTGGTAGGAAAGAAATATTTTTCATTTCTTGATGGTTTCAGTGGTTATAACTAGATCAAGATTGCACCAAGAGATCAAGATAAGACCACATTTACCTTCCCTTAGGGAACCTATGCATATTTTTTCTTACCTTTTGGTTTGTGCAATGCTCCAACTACCTTTCAAAGAGAAATACTTATCATATTTTCTGATTTTGCACATAACTGCATGGAGATATACATGGACAATTTCACCACTTATGGTGAAAGTTATGAGGAAGCTCTTAGTAACTTGGAGAAAGTGTCAAAAATATGTAAGGAACACAATATACCACTCAACAATGAGAAGTTTTTCATGATGATGACACAAGGAATTGTGTTAGGAAACTTTATATCTAGTGAAGGAATATAGGTTGATCCAAAGAAGATTGAAATTGTATCTACCCTACCTGTACCAAAGGAACAAAAAGATGTAAGAAGCTTCCTTGGACATGCAGGTTATTATAGGAAATTCATCCAAGATTTCAACAAAATTGTTGCACCTTTGTTTATTTTTTTGACAAAGTACAGTGAGTTTGATTGGACTAAATCTTGTCAAATTTCATTTGAGAAATTAAAGGTGGTTCTAATTCATGCACCAGTTCTAAGAGGTCCAAATTGGACATTTCCATTTCACATACACATTGATGCATCAAAATTTTCCATTGGAGCAGTTCTAGGGAAAAAAGAAGGGAATAAGGAATATGGAATATATTAAACCAACAAAAACCTTCAAGGAGCATAATTAAACTACACTATGATAGAAAAAGAAATGCTTGCAATTGTCTATGCCATTAACAAGTTCATGCACTATATCATTGGCTATCAAGTGTTTATACATACAAATCACACAACAGTCATATACTTGATGAATAAACCAGTAGTAGGTGGAAGACTTGTAAGGTGGTTATTGTTGCTACAAGAATTTGACATAACAATAGGTAACAAGCCCGGAAAGGATAATGCGGTTGTTGATTTTTGGTCTAGATTGCCTACACAATCAACATAAGGGGTGGTTGATGAGTCTTTTCTTGATGAGTATCTATTTTCTCTAAATGTACACACACCATAGTATGTTGATATGGAAAACTATTTGGTGGCGGGGGAGATTCTAGGTTACTTTTTTCCAAGAGAGAAAAGATAGTTAGTTCACAAATGCTTCCCTTATTCTTAGATTTATGGAATTTTTATTTTACACTAGCCCATATAACATTATGAGAAGATGTATTAGGACGGATGAAGTGTTTGATATATTGAAAGCATGCCATGATGAACCCTGTTGTGAACATTTTGCAGCCAGGAGAACCACCTTTAAGATTTTGACAACAGGATATTACTGGCCAACCCTACATAAAGACTTTGTTAAGTATACTAGAAGTTGTGACCAATGCTAGAGAATGGGAAAACCCACATGAAGTGATGAAATTCCTTTACAACCCTAGCTAGCACTAGCTCCATTTGATAAATGGGGGCTAGATTTTATTGGACCTATCTCTCCTAGTTCAAATAATAAGGAATACATATTAGTATGCACTGAATACTTAACCAAATGGGTAGAGGTAAAAGCATTGTGGTTTTCGAGAGATGGCAATGTAGAAAAATTCTTCTATTAGGAGATCTTCACTAGGTATGGTGTACCTAAAGAGATAGTGACTGATCAAGGGCCAAAATTCACATTAGATCTAATTTCCAAATTTGTAGAAGAATTTCAGATTAGGCACAAGAAATCTACCCCATATCATCCTCAAGCTAATGTTCAATTAGAGGTCACCAATAGGGAGATTAAAAATATATTGATAAAATTAGTGTAGCTTCATAGGAGATATTGGGTATCTATATTACTAGAAAAATTTTGGGCATACAAAACCACATGGAAGACAACTACAAGTTTTACCCCTTATGAATTGGTTTATGACAAAACAACAGTATTGCCTATTGAATTTAAATACAAAACATTGAGGACAACAGTAGAGTTGGGCATGGATTTAATAGAGGCACAAAAGGAAAGGTTACATTCTTTGAATGGGTTAGATGAGATATGCTTGCAATCAATCCATCATATAGAGGTGATACAACAATAGCGAATGAAATGGCATGATTAGTTCATAAAGACACAAGAATTCACTGAAGGAGTTTGGGATCTGCTATATGACTCAAGGTATAAAGATTTCAAGGGAAAATTCTAATCTAGGTAGTTGGGCCCTTATGAAACTAGCAAGGTTTACCTAAATGGAGCGGTACGGTTGTATACCATTGATGCAACCCATTTCTCACTTCTTGTTAATGGTCATAGACTAAAGTTATATAAAAAACCAATGCAACATGATGACTTAATTTTTACATTGATCCAACAATATGTTGCTCACAGTGAAGCTAAAATAGAAACTGATTCACAAAGTCCTACATCAGTACTAAGGGACATACCAAGCACACTTGGTGATCTAGAGGTTGAGTTACACAACTCAACCCTTGAGATTACCTAGGCATAATTTCTCATGCTTTAAAACCATATGCACACACAACACATTCTCCATGATGTACATACTCTACTCTAGAGGGACTTGTTATCCAATTATTTAGCATTTATCGGGACCTATTTTTGTTGGGACCTGACAAGTTAATCTATCAAATATGAATGGACCCTGTGCTTGAAGTACCCACAACAACATTTTTTGTAGCTAAACCTACACTACCTTCAAAAAATTGAATTGTTTTCCCATGCATTCCATGACTATCACATGTCTCATTTATTTCCCAATAGAGTTCTCATAGCCAATCCATCTCAAATCATTTCCGCAAAATTTTCATCCACTCTCATGCATTTAATGTCGATCAAATCAATTCCATGCCAAAGTACACGTTTTTTTGGAAACAACTTGTTTTGAGTGATAATTGCCATTGCACATGTACAATAGGTAAATTCTCATAATCAAACTAGATTTATTTTTGTATTCATTATTATTCTTGATTTGTGTTATGTATGTGAAAAATATTTCACCAGTGCTTTCCATTATTCTCCCATCACCCCTATTTATTCATGCATGAAGTGAGGTCACTTCAATTAAAGTTGGGGGGGGGGGTATTATAGTCATGATTATTTGTGATTTTTACCACCTAAGTTTGTCATATATCATTTTATGCCATCCTTCTAAAACTCCTAAAAATAAAATACCTCTTTTTTTATTTTGATAATGTGATTTATGTCCTAAAATAAGTTAATTTTGCACTTGATTGAGCTAAAGGAAAAGGGGATTGTGAGTTGCAGTATTGGATAAAGGGAAGGTATTTGAAGGAGAAATGAAATTGGAGGGTTTGTAAAGGTGGTGGAGTCGAGTTTTGGGTAGAATTTGAATTCTACAAGGTTGTAGAACAATAGGAAAATGGGAGGTGTTTTATACATAGCGAACCATATGTGCATAAAGAAATATTAGAAGATTTGATGGTTTTATCCCTCTTTACTAGAGTAGGATGGTTGGAATATTTCTTGAAGTTGAAAGAGTATGATAATGACATAGCAGGAGATTTTGCAACAAAATTACAATATGATGAAGCAACAATGAGAGGGTCGGTAGTAGATGTCTCTAAAATGGCAATTGCTCAAGTCACAAGAACACCTCAAACAGGGTCTAAATACCCAACTCGTGCAGATTCAGTGGCAGCAAGGGAGGAGTTCTGTGAGAGATGAGAAATTTTGGACTCCACATCACAAGGTACAAAGAGGCTTTCACTTCCATTATTTTGGGGAAAATGAACTAGTTATATTATTAAATATTTTACTTGTGATGGCCATCACAACCTCTTATACATTGCATTTTAAGTTGTTAAATCATTTACGACATGAAAAATTGGTGAATGTACCCAATTTTATGTATAACATGTTGAAGAGAATGGCAATTGAATATTAGAGGAAACAAACAAACACTGCACTATCCCATCATTTCTTGATAATCCCATTGGTTAATTTAAGGAGTCTAAGAATTCAACACCCACAGGTTAATTGGGATGATTTCAAAAATTGTAAGGATTCACCAAGTTGCTTGAGGTATTGAAGAAAAGGATGAACCTCAAGCTGGGTTTGAACCAGAAATTGAACCTAAGAAAAATGAACTTGAGAGAGGAAATTCTCCTATTACACCATTTGCTTCACCTACCTGCAACCTTAGGAAGTCTAAAAAACATGATATATTGGAACATATGCCGGTGGTAACAAAAGAGCCCTCATCATCTCAAAACCATAGAGCTAGAAGAAGTATTGCATCAGCATCTTCTAAAGGGAAAAATAAGAAGAAAGGTGTTGAGAAGCAGAAAAATGTTGTAAAGGGGTAGAGAGGAAAAAGGGGAATGAAAGGGGGAAAAAGAGAAAAGTTACACAGGAAACTGTTACTCCCCGATGCTCAGGTAGGTTGAGAAGGCATAATGTTGAAAAGAGAAGCATGGAAGAACATAAATAGGAAGAAAGAAATGAAGGACAACAAGATTAGGATGCAATGATGATAGATACAAACACAAATAGGGAAAGAGATGTCCTTGAAGATGCTTTTGTTGATATTCCTAAAAATGTTAATGCTCCTGTTAGAAAAAGAAGATATATTTCTTCTTCCTCTAACTTTGATTCAAAGGATATCTTTATTGCAAAGAAAACAAGAAAAGTAGTCACTAGTAGCCCCAATAGGGAAATTTTTGATATTACAAGGGATGATGATGATTTAAATTTTGAAGAAAAGGAAGAATTGTTGGAAGACAAAAATATAAAAAAGGACCTTCAAGAAGCTCTTGACAGTTTAGAATGACTAGAAGCACAATTGAAAAGGTATGAGCAGAGAGACAAAGAGAAGGAGATAAGAATTCAGGAGTTGGAAGAAAAGATAGAAACATATAGTCATGGAGCTAAGTTGGATCTACTAGTACAGATGGTTGAGGATAAAATATGGGTTCAGAAGAATGTAGCATTGAATCCATGACCCCCTATTGTAAAAACACCAACATATCATACTACTTTGTCACTAGGTTTGGAATGGTTAAAAGTCACTAACCAATTCAAGCAAGAAAGAGGAAACTAGGAGAAGGAGAAACACATTTTGAATGCATCACTGGAAAGTAATAATTTGAAATTGAATAAATTGGAGGAGAAATTGACAGAAGTGATAGACATATCCATTCAAATTATTGAGTATAGACATCCACCTAGAGTGTATGCATTGTTCTTAAATGAAAAGTTTCTCAGCTTTCAGTTTAATAAGTTCATTAATTATCATTCATTTGCTTTAAATAAGAGGCATAGTTTTCTTAGTTTCTTCAATATAGTTAATTCGGAGGAGCATGATCAATTGTGTGATCATTATCTACACAACTATGTGATGATAGAGGACATTGAATGAAATCCCTTAATCTATGTGTGGGATTTTCAAGTAAGGGCCTTGTCATCCTATTTTAGGAATGAATAGCTCCAAGGGGAACTAATGGAAAAATGAGGAACAAGAGAAAAAAATATAGTTGCAGCTCAGGAAACAAGCAACAGATCCCAATAGAATCATTACTCAATGGTTGACACTCCTTTCTCACCAAGGTGTGGGAAAAGTTATTGTAGAATTGAGACTTTATGATTACAAAAGGATTCAATAGCTTGCAGAGACCATCCTCCAGGACTGCCTAAAATATGTGGAAAATAGGTGGAAAAGCTGGACTTTAGAGTTATAGAAGAAAGAGCCTCACCCTTTCTATAATTGTAAGAGTATTTTTGAGATATTGGGAAAGTATATCAATATTTTAGGAATAAGAGGAGTGGAATGGCTTCCACTTACCTATCACCCTTCTATTCTACTTCAGCCAATATTGCATTGGACAGGAGAAAAGAATGATCAATGTGCGAATGTGGAATTAGTTAAGTTGGATAGGCTTGCATGTTATAATGGATTTTATCTCAAACAAGGATAGGGAGTCAATGCAGCTATGGATCTTAGGTAGATTTCTTTGTACTACAATCTTCTTCCCTAGGTGGTTTTAGTTAAGAATTTTTGCTTGAGGACAAGAAAAAGGATAAGTTAGGGGGAATGGTGGGATTGATCATTAGTGCTTTTTCTATTACTTATCATATGCTTTCAAAAAAAAATTATATTTTCTAATTATCTTTCAAACAAAAACTTCTATAATATGCTATCCTTTCATAACATACCTTGCAACTTTGAACCTAGTTTGAAGAATATGAATATGGTGATAATATTCATAGCAATTGCATGATTTATTATGAGAATGTATGCATATGAATAGAATTATGTTATTTAATTATGAAGGTTAGTTGTATATGTATGTTGTATGGATTAACCTCTCTACATCTTAACATGAGGTAACAAGAATAGAGTATTTGTAGCAAGAACCAAAGAAGTGAAACAATGGACCATTGAAGTTCAAATCGCCTAAAGTGTAGGAAGTTGTGGAGCTGGACATGAACCATCATGGAAGGAATAAATACTGAAGGAGAATACTTGTTCTAGAACTTTGAACATTTGCTTATGTGTTTCACATGCAAGCTATTTCATTTAAGTTCTTCGTTGAATAAGTTTTTCCTTCTTTTTCAGTTAGAATAAATAAGCCAATATTAATTTCATATCCTCATATCCAAGAGTGGCATTAATGGTTGCAGTTAGTTATTATTTTGAATAAGTCTCTCCCCATTTTTGTATAAATTCAGGGGATGAGTTCGTAGCAAAGTTAGTTGGTTGTTACAAGTTATCAAGCAATTAGTCATTTTCCAATTTTAAGTTATCCAAAAACATGTTAAAATGTCATTATTGAATACAATCTAAAAGAAGGATTTTGTTTGGATATCCGGTGATATGCAATGAATGGAGTTGTATGTTACATGGATGGGTAAGATTCTGAGTTAGATCTAGTTATTATTTTAGTGAGACGGTCCCCTAAGCTGGCCACTCAAGGTACTACCTTTCACTTCATTTACTTATTTATTTATGCATTCCTATTAATAATGTTTTTATTGTTTCATAAATACATTACAAGTGAAGTAGAATAGTTCTTATGGTTGATTACAATAGTTATTGCTCATGAACAGTTTTATAAATAGTGAGTCATAGCACACCATAGGTTTGATTTGATTTCTTTTTTATTTTGAATAAGTTCTAGATTGATTCTCTACCTACATATTATTAGTAGTCACCTACAACCTATGTTACAGGTACCCATAGCCATTAAGTTTTGTAACTACTTTTATTGTTTTTGCAATTTTACAAGATTCCAGCAAAGTAGAATAGTCTAAATAAGTTTGCATGGGATAATTTAGGTGAACATGAGTCTATGAAGGAATATATAGTGTGGTACCATCATAAGCTTACACAGCTTGGTTAATGATTTAGTGTGGTCTGAACAATGTGAAGTAGATTGTTCAGCCAATTAACCCTCTAAATTGAGTAGACTTTACAAATTTTACAACACATTAATTAGACTCTACAATAAGCTCTAGGTTTGATCAATTGATTCTAGGATATCAAGGGAATTACCAACCTCTGTTAGGATAGGTGCAACATTGATTTCTAGGGGTGGTTGATATTGAGTTGTCTTAGGCCCATTGAGTTGATCATGTCCCGATTGGAAGACCTAGTTTAATATATCCATAAAAGTTTGGTAGGTTAACTCAGAGTGGTTTTGATAATGAACTCAACACTAGTTAGGAAGCTATAAACTCTAAAAATCTTCCCCTTCTCTGAGAACCAATTTTTCTTGATGTAACTTTTGTGTCAATACATCTTGTTTAAATCCATACATTTGTTGTTTTCTACCTCTGGTGGTATTTTTCCATCGGTTGCTAAAGAGGTCATGATCTCATGAATCCTATAAACTCCTTGTTTAGCCTCAAATTAAGCAACCTCATTGGGGTGATCATTGTTGGACTCAAGGAACACTGATAGGGAGGTGAATTAGTGTCCTAGAAAATTAAACTTTATAAACCTGATCTTTAAAGCATTTACAAAACTTAACCAAAAGTAAAGATGCATAAAGAAAATATCTATAACAACATAACACAAATATTTTTACATGGAAACCCTGTTAGGGAAAAAAAAATGATGGAGGTTAATCCATAATTTTATACTCTATTAAAAGTATAGAGAAAATGGGAATGCACATGCATTCAGGGAACATTGCCTAGAGCTCTTGCTCAAGTAAAAGTGAACACTCTTGTCTTACAAGAGATTTACAAAGATACTGGGTGGATGAACTATGTAGTAGCATCTGTAACCCTTCTGATATTCACAATATACATCACCACACTCCAAACACACACCAAAATGAATTAACCGATCTCTTATATATATCTGCTACCAAGGATTTAATTGCTTCATGTCGGCTTCAATAAAATAGAAAGTATTTACCAACTGTTGGCTCAAATCATAAATTATTTTCAATGCGCACCATCCAAAATCAGCTACAACATAGTGAGGACCTAAAACAAAATCCAAAAACCCAAAAATACCTCAAACGATTTTTCCTCAAACATCCGCAACATGTTGCATTTACTTAGTCAGACTTCATACACTGATGAACAAAAAATTGAATGACCGGATCTCCTAACTCATACACCACTTGATGTAATGACACAAAACTCAAGAATAAGATATTCCAAATGCTCAACAACATTCTATGAGATCCACATCTCAACGTGATAATTCAGTGATGCATATGGATCAATAGACTCAGCTTTAACCGGATACACTGTTCTTCACTCTAACTTCTGGTAGTACTTTGTTCTTCATTCTATCTCTTGGTATGAAAAAATACTGAACTACGAACTAGATCAATGACTTAGGTTGCCATAAATGACAACACTAGAAGCCATATGCCAAAAATCATATTCTATTAGCATATGTTTCAAAAAAGGTTCACTTTTAATCCTAATCTGCCTTACTTGACCTCTCCATGACAACCACATATGGGAAAATTCTAATGCGAGATAGCCTCCCAAGGTCTTTACCCAATCTCTTCTTAAAAGCATACCATACCTCTCAAGGATGTCAACAACTTGGATATTGATATATTGTTAGATCCTAGGGTCTAACCCAATCTGCACAAGTACGTCTTTTAATTCCCAAACCACATTCACCTTAGTTTTATCAAGTTATATGAATTTCTATGGGTTTGAATTGGAGTTAAGCCTAATTTATGAGAAATAGAATATGGCATGACATTACCCAAGGCACCAAAGTCTATTAAGCAATTGTGTAATTTTTTTCCAAAAATTCTCAAACTCAACAAGAAAGGAGGAACTCTCATCTTTCCCCTATACTTAGTTGCATTAATTTGTGTAGTGTGAGTTACCTTGGATTTACCTTTCATCTGATCAGTTTTAGCCAAGGCTTTCATAACAAGTTCACTTTGAGTGGGACAACATTTCAAAATATCGAAGAAGGATAGGGAAGTCTTTTGTCTATGCATTTTTGTGATCATACTATACTCAATGTCACTATTGTATTGTTGTATGGGAACAAAGAGGTGATTCCCTTTGTTGTGAACTTCATTTGGTCCCCTAGGTGGTGGGGGGATTATTATCTACTCTAGGATTTGGAGGTACCTAGTTGCTAGTAGGCGGGGTAGAGGTGGTAAATGGTCCTTTATTCTGGTTTCTTAGAAAGTGACCTCCTTTGGATTGAAAATATTGAGCATCATAAGTGTCTACCTCAGACTTATTTTCTTGGAAAATAAATTTGAACTTGTCGTAAGTTTCAAAAGTCATGGTGGTCTCCATAGATATGCCACTCTTATTAACATTTCCTTTGGAATATTGGGAATCATCTTGAGCTATTTTGATCATCTTTTCCATTCCTAGGCAGTTTATCTTGGAATGAACAATAGTATCATGCAACTTGCACCAATTGGTCATGAAGTTTAAATATGCTACATTAATAGTGTGGATGTGGTCTTCATTGGTCTGGTTATTATTTGTGACCCCTTCATTATTTGGCCTTGTATCCCACTGTTTATTATATGGCCTTTGATTGTATCCTCTATTTTGATTTTGGAAGTTCCTTTGATTCTGATTGTTGTTCTGATACAAATTGTTGTTCTGAGTTTGGTAACTCCCTAGCTTTGGTACTGGTTTTGATTTTGTGGGGTATTGGACCTAAGTTGGGCCATCTCATTGGTGACTTGGGATAGAGTTTTCTTCAATGTTTCCATCTCAAATGATAGGCATGCAGTTTGTTCATTGTCTATAGTTTCCCCCATTAGGTTAACTTGCTACGTTGTTGACAAATTTGATTGAGGATTATATCCCCCTATATGGTTTTGAGGGTTATGCAGTTGCAAGAAATCTGTCATCCCAAAAAAATTTGTAGCATTGGATTGGGTGTGATTAGTTCCATTGGTAAGCCAAGGTAGTTGGGGTGATGTGTGTATCTTAGTAAGTGGCTTGTATGCTAAATTAGGCATTCTTGGGATTGTATTCATTAGTGGAGACCTATTAGTGATTGCATTGTTAATTGTTATTATTTGATTTAGCATCCCTAAGTATCTCAATGAGGGAAACATTCCTCTCATACCACCAGATTGAGGTGTTATTTATTTTTGGAGTTTAATTGCAACATGGTACACTTTAGACAGGGATTCAATGTCTGCCTCCCCATAAGTCCTTTATAGGAAATGGGAAGTCAATGGATCTATGGATTTGAGATATTCTTGAATTTCAATTTTCTCTATGACTACATAGGAAGGCTATGATCTCTTGTACATCATCTAGAACTGAGTGTTGAACAAAGGTAGTGGTTCATGGGGTTCTTTCCTAATGGTGGAAAATTGATGATAGAAGATTATGGGATCTATGTAGACCTGAAACTGGTTAATGAAAGAACTCTCTAAATCTGTACAGCTCATGATAGATCCAATTGGTAAGTTCAAGTACCAATTGTAAGCCATATCCCCTAATGAATAAGTAAATAACCCACAAGCTACGTACTGATGATCAATTTGATCCCTTATGCATGCATATTTGAATTATTGGATATGTTCTTTAGCACTTCGTGACTCTCCATGAGCATATCTAGGACATAATATTTCTAGGTTTTTAGGCATGCCATGGATACCCCTTGGGATAGTCCCTAGGGGTGACAAGTTCCCTATGAAAAATTCAATCGATGGAGGAGGATTAGGTTTTTGCAATTGTGGTATAAGCGGAAATCCAGGTGGGGTCAATGGTGGTGGGACTACATTTATACGAGTTGTTCTGGGTTGGGTAGGAAATTGGAGTTCTGAAAGTGGCTCCCTTTGGGGAGTACATCTCAAAACCCTCTCAAACCTATCAGGTGAAAAGGACCCAATTCACTCTAGCTTGTTTCCTAGTGGCCCTCCTTCTAACGCCAATTTCGTTGATGGTCAAATTGACACAACTTACAAGCAAGATATTACTACCTTACTTCTCTTGAAAAGAAAGATAACTAATTAGGAAATCAACTATCTTCCAAGGTCTCAATAACTGGTTCATAGGTATGTTGTTTTACTTAGTGGTCAACGCAACTATAATGTTCAAGGGACCTACTGGTTCAAGGTAAAAAATTGAGTGTTTTGATCTCCAAAATTTAAACTAGTGAATTTTCAAAAAAATAGAAAAAGATATCTCAAGGGTTTTTAGAACAAAAAGATGTGAATAGGTACCATTCATAAATTAAGACATGTAACTCTGTAACAAGCTTTTAAAAGATAAACTTATCTAAATGAAACAATTCATAAAGATATATGTGATTGCATTCATTCACAACACAAATTTAATAAGCATATTTTCAATTCATTTTTCCAAACAAGATCCATATGAGATACATTAACTTAACTCATCATAGATTTGTAGATCAATAAAAAACAAGAAAAATGCCATTCACCATGACACTCAAAGATAGTTTTAAATTTGGCTCCTTCTATTTATTTTATTCAACTAAGTAGCAATTACTCCCAGCAAAATCCACTGGTGCATGGAAAACTATTTTATTGATATCATAACTAAAACCAAGAATTTTAGAAATTTAGAAATTCAACTAATTGCATAAAAATCATAAAATAGTTCTGCTTCTAAGGACTATAAATCTGACTTCAATTCACCGACCTTTACAATGAGGAGAGCTCTACAATTTATAGAAAATTATAACATAAAAACCTCCTTCCAAAAATCTCAGATCCTAAAAAGTAGGCCACCCAGGTTTCAAATCCACAATCATAGGAATGTTTGGGAAGCACTAGAGTGAACACAATCAACACTAGATGCATGGGGAAGTGGCGCCTCCTAAGCTTGTTGGAGATGATCTTCAATTGAACTGTAGCACCCTCCTATTTTGTAGGAATTGCTCCAGAAGTTGTATCTTTGAATTTATTCTGTTCAAAATAGCATATTCCCTTTTCAAAATTTAAATTGTATCTTCTTCCTATCTCTATATCTGTTTATATTCTTCATAGTTGGCCAAAAATTGTATCAACACTTCTTCATCGGACCCATCTAGCCAATCAATCCTAATTTTTTCCTTCTCAAACCTATTTGTAAGCATAGCAACAATATCATTAAGTTTGTTGATACCACCCATGGCATAATGAGTGTTGAATTTGATACCTATTAACTTATTAAGGATATTTTCTTCAACATCTTTAGAACTTATCATATTTTCCAACCTGGTGTCCCAAGCATCCTTGATATTTTGCAACTCACCCAATTTGTTATCTGGCGGTAGATCATGAGTAGTGATTGCAATGGCAATCTCCTCAAATAATCTGTTTGTCAAAAAATTTCTTGTTGTAGCCTAAGCAATATTATCCTCTATTCCACCATCATTTCCATCTTGAATAATAGTATCTTATTGCATTTGTCTATGTAATTTAGACTCTGATCTTCCAAAATCCCTACTTTACTAATCTCATCTGCACTTAATTTGCTCATTTCTTTTAATTTTCTTAAGTACTCTCAGTACTTCTCCTCATCCCACATGTTCTTTGCATATGTTTCTATTTTCTCAACCAGTGAACATGCTTCTATGTAAGACTTATACCCAATGTCCAAGAGTACATCCATTTCAATCTTTAGTCGATTGATAAACTTATCAAACATGTGAGATTTCCTTTTTATGCATGTGAGATCTTCAATTTCCTTCCTACTTATCAATACTGGTACTTCAAAGGAAGATGGTTTTTTGATACAAAAGAGTGTTAAACAAGTGCATGAAACCTGAGAGAGGGGGTGAATTAGTTGTCACAAAATTAAAAATTAAAAACTTCAACACTTATCAATTCCACAATCACACTATTTTGTTATTAAGTAAGAGCATGAAACACAAATAATAGAAAGTAAATCAACACAATGAACACCAAATTTTTATGTGGAAAACCCAATAAGGGAAAAACCACGGTGAGGGTTAACTCACAAGATAAAGTAGTTTCAAACTGAGAATAAAAAGGCTCACTTCCCTGAAAAGGGACTCGTTGTCCAGATACAAAAGCTCACTGCCTACTAGGAAGGACTCATTGTCCTACAAGAAGGAATCAATTAGGTTGACCTGATTAGATGCACTTCTCATTCATGAAAAAATATCAAATTTTGGCTCCAATCATTCACAAAATATTTCCAAAAATAATTCAAACCATCATCATGTTACATCATGTCAGCATAAACCAAAAATAGGTCGCACATATATCCACATACGGTATCATAATTAACTCAAGAAGTTAGCCAGGAATAAACTTCAATGCAAAAGGAAACCAATTGAATAATTCCACAATGCCATACGAGCACCAAAGCACATAATAATCTGAACATGCATTCCTTCAACAATCATAAACAATCTCCCAAAACCACAACTAGTAACTGCCAACTGCAGAGGAATGCTAACTAAAATACCAAGGAGTGCACCAAACTACCAAATCCACCACCATAGGAGATCAACCAGTTATGCACACCGGTTCAGGGTACTAGACCAAATTTCCAACATGGTGACATCAATGACAACATATAGATGGACTTCTCCATTCTTCCAACAATCTCCCCCTTTGTCATTGATGGCAACATGTAAAAATTTCTCCTTCAATCTCTCCCATCTTTTCAAATCTCTCCCCATAACTTTATATTCTAACTCTCTTCATACTCTAACTCTCTCCCCCTTTGACATCAATGGAAAAGGGTGACAAAAAGGGTGTAATCATAGTGACATCAAAATTTCAAAAAGAATTCCAACTCTTCAAAAATTCCAACCATCCAAAACTTTCAAACATTAAGTAAGAATGACATTGTTTACCTGAAATAACTTCTTGTACCTCTCTTTGAGAGTTGGATACTTCTTTCAATTGAATACAACTAAATCCATTCTTGTGCACACACTTTCTAATAAAGCTAATAGAGTGAAAGAAGATGACCAATTTGTAGAGGAGCACTATTTTTCATCTTTTACGTCACTAAGAATTCTGGAAAGATGGTCTAATCAGACCTTAGCAATCTCCTTAAGGAGCTAGAAGGTATTTACTACATCATCTCTTTGTCTTTGTACAATAATTAGTCCATCTTGTATTTCACCAACTCTTAGTCTTTGCTTCCCTTCTTTATCTTCAAAGATATCAAAATTCTTTCCAATGTTGTTCACTTCAGATTCAATCACTTCAATTTTACTTATGAAATTATCTACTATTGCAGGCCACCAGAGACAATATTTGTAAACATATTTACCACATCTCCTTTCAACCAAGGTTTCCAACTTGCGTCCTTCCAGACCTTCAAGCAACATTCTTTCTTCAACAATCTCAACTAGATTTTCTGGCAAGGAATCAAAGACAATTGATACTTCAATACCTTTCCGAAGTAGATATTCTACCAAAGCATCATCAATCTTTAGTTTGTCAATAGGAGAGGTTGCATTCCATAATTCACCAAATTTTTTCATCTTTCCCTTAACCATCATAGATTGGATGTCATCAAGATTAGGAGATTTGGATCCAGTCAGGGATTCTTTCTCCTTTTCTTCTGAAATATCAATGATATCTTCAGTTATAACTTCCCTCTTCTCTGATTCCAGAGGGGAATTACTAATGACAACCTCTAATTCTCTTTTACCAAAGGAAGAGCCCACTTCAAACTGACTTGATGCAGACATAACAAAGAAAAGATTTGTTTTCAAGGATGAGAAATATGATCGACACATACTTACATTATCTGCCAATGATTCTAGATATCTATAAACTTGCTTTCCAATAGGAATATCAGATTCCCACATAATATTATCCTTTCCTGGTAGGGAACTCAAAAAGTAAAACACCAAGCACACAAGAAAATATCCAAAATGAAAGGGATAACCCTCAACCAACGACATTCGAGCATTTTCAAGTAACAAGCTACACAAATCAAATTTCATGTTCTCCTTAACCATCATATGATAACTGTGTATGACAATAACCAAATTTGAGCTTTCATGATTTCTGAAGTAAATTTTGTAATAAATTTTGTATTCAACATAATTAATAGCCAAATCCACAAGTGTATCTATCAATAGTGCTCGAAGATATTTACTAATGTCAGTCGGTTCCTCCACGTCTTTGTACTTCACAGTTTTCTTTCCAAGGAGTTCTCTAATACTGCACAAACTAGTAATCACTTTGATTACTTCATTTGAGATTAAGTAGGGTTTGTCCAATACAATACTGTCATTCTTGAAATGATTCAATAGGAACAAAATAAACTCTTTATCAGTAAACCACAAAAATTCTCTCCACAAATCCATACCTAGGGTTTTTATGTTTTGTAATTCATTTTCACTCAACCCTAGTTCTATTCATTTCATCTTTCTATGATCATATTCTTCTAATTCAACCCCTTTCAGCTTCAAAGGGATAACACCACTCAATCCTCTATCCATTGCTATGATTTCTTGAATTCTTTAATCAAAACCTCTTTTATTTTCTTCTTCCCCTTTTGCAAACTGAGAAATGTTTCCAGATTACCCAAGACAATTTCTTCAATTTCCCTTTAGAATTGCTTCAAGCTCTCTTCAAGATTACTCCAGGCCATCATTCAAGTTCTTCAAATGATCAATTAACCAAGAAGACTCACAAATTTCAACTTATACATCATTGAAATTTACCCTAAAATGCATTAAATGTGGCAAACATAAAAAATTTGCTAAAAACGTTCTCCTTAACACATAAAGCCCTAATTCGGTCCTCAAATCATCATGACAACATACTTTCTTCTAGTTATTTTTCCAAGGTCTCTGAATATTCATTCTTCACATTTCAACCTCATGCCAGCCTCTGACATGCCATTCTTCTAGGGGTTTTTTATAATTTTATGATAATGCTCCCCCTAAGACCATGCTACATATAATTTTTGAATAAGTCATATGTACCGGATGAGGGTACAAACACATCAGTAGCTTCAGGTTTTTCTTCTTCTTTCTTCTTTCATATCTTATTCATCTCTTGCTTCATTTCTTCTTTGCCAATCTTCTTTACTGGTTCACTCTTCTCTTCCGGAGCAGACTTCTTTCCCTTCTTACTTCTGCAAACTTTTGAGACATGTCCAAGTTTGTTGCAGTTATAGCAGACAACACTTTTCTGATTAGCTTGTCCTCCATTACTCCTTGATCTACATTGATTTGCTTTGTGTCCAAATTTAATACAGGTATAGCAGTAGCCATTAAAGAATCGATTCATTCTACCTTCATTAAACCTGTTCCTCATTACCCGACTGATCATTCTCACCTGAGATCTGCATTTTGTAGTGTTATGTCCAATTTTCCTACATTCAAAACACTGTCATGTGAAGGGACCAAAAAAATGGTTCTTCCTACTCCTACATTTTGTTGCTCTATGACCATATTTGTCACAAGAGAAACAAATTCCATTGAAAGAGGGATACCTTTGTGCATTAGGCTGTCTGACAAGAGGTTTTCTAGAAAATTTCTTTGAATTTCCTTTCTTCTTTCCTTTATCTTGAGTCTTCTGATTGTTTACAACATTTTGCTCAAATTTGGAACTTTCACCGGTATCATTTCCCAAACCACCTTTGTCTTTATAAGGCCTATGTCCTGTAATTAGTTCATCAAGCTTATCAGAGCTGGATTTGAAATTGTTTTCACAAAGCTTTTCTTTCTCAAGCTTAGCACATTCATTAAACTTGCTTTGTACCACTTTATTTAGGCATTCTTATGTTCTTTTCTTTTCTTCCACTTGTGCTTTCAATACAGTAACCTCCTAATTTTCTTTCTTCAATTGCTCAGTTACTTCTCTATGTCTTTCCTTGAACTTCTTTAATTGCTCTTTCAACTTTCAAACACATTCATTCACTTCTTCAAGATTTTCTTTTAACTCTCTATTTTCACTTTCAAATTTATCAAGATCCTCAAGAGTAGTCTGAAGCTCTCCTTTATCATCCATTTAAAAAACCTACAAGATCCTCCTTAAGCAATTAAGCTCTTCACCAAGGAACCAAAGCTCTGATACCAATTGTTAAATAGGCCTAGGACAACTAAGAGGGGGGTGAATCAGTTGTCATAAAATTCAAACTTAAAAAATTCAACACTTATCAATTCCACAACCACACTATTCTATTATTAAGTAAGAGGATGAAACACAAATAACATAAAGTAAATCAACACAATGAACACCAGTATTTTATGTGGAAAACCCAATAAGGGAAAAACCATGGTGAGGGTTAACTCACAATATAAAGTAGTTTCAAACTAAGAATAAAAATTTAAGTGTGTAGGAGACCTTTCACTTTATCAAAATTTATAACCTTTTGCTCTCACAGGTTTACTAGTTTTTTAGTGTGCAAAGCGGCGACATGGGTGGTGATAGGGTGAGAATGAAGCCTGACAGTTGTGGGGAATTTCGCAAGGACCCACTGGTTTGGCACATATGCATTAAAGGTGGGCTAGCACCTTTAATGGAACATTAGGTGGGTCACGATTTGAGTTTATCTACATAGTTTGTGAATTCCTAGAAAGAAAGAAGGGTGACTGTGGGAGGTATCTCCTTCAAAGTGAGTGAGGAGGTGATTGCTCAAGTGACAGGGCTATAGTGTACCAGAAAGAAGTATCCTAAGCACACTAAGGCTCAAGACAATGGAATATTGAATGCCTTCTTTGTGGGTAATGAAAAACCTATTCACAACCAGTTTGGGTTTGAAAGAGAAGCTCTACCGCGGCCTTGGGATCAGGTCCGTATCACTCTCATGAAGTGTGTTACCTTAGAAGGTAGATATAAAACCTACTATTTCTATCATTTTCCTCTTTTGAATCATCTCCACCACAAAATTTTGTTAAGCTTCCCATTTTTCTTACTTAAGGATTTGGAAAGCTCTATTGAGAAGTGTATTGAGTCTGCTGCCCAAAACCTGGAGAATCCTCCTCCCCTGCCACTCCACCAAGGCCTCATTTTGAGGCTTTACCACTTTCATCTCATGCTTTGCTCGCCCAAACCCATCTTCGCTATCTGTATAGAGGAAATTGAACCCCCTGTTCAGACCAATATCTCCCCAGTCGAGTCTAAGGGTCCCAAAAGGAAAACCCCTCTAGTGACCACTAAAACCCCTAAGCCTAAAATTGCTACCAAGAAGAATAAGGGGACTGTGAGGATTGCCCAGTCTAGTGTTGCAGTTGGTCTCTATGAAATTAAGTTTTCCCCTGCCAAGATTGTCAGCAAACCTACCACTAAAAAGAAAGTGAAAGATGAGGGGAATGGTTTGATGGAGCTATCGACCACATATAATAGAGGAAAGAATGTGGTGGGAAGGGATTCCTAGGGGGATACTATGGTCATTGCTACGGTGGAGACTGGGGGTGAAAATACCAACATCAGGAGATTTGTTAGGCTGGAAAAAAATAACAAGAAAGTGTAGATTAATGAAATTGATTCTAATGAGGAGCGGTCTATCAACAAAGGTATTAGGGATGTGGAGGAATCTAAGGAAGTTGAGGAGGAGTTGGTTGAAGGGCCTCACAAAATTTCATACTCCAACAAAATGCATAATGAGAACTCAACTTCCCAGTCCTCTGACCCTCTAGATGTGGAGCGTGCTAATCTTGTGAAGACTGTGGATAAAGGGGACAATCTTCATTTGTTGCAGGAGAGGATGGGGAAGATGAAGAAGAAGTTCAGTGGCTTGACTCAGTTCACTGTCAAGTTGGTCCACTATGTTGCTAACACCCTCTTTGCTATGATGAAGGACACAATGGATAAGAATAGTGTTGAAGAAGGCCCCGATTGGGTCAGGGATGATGTTGTCAATCTCCTCTCTTAGAATTAGGAGAATGGCAGTTAGTTTGTTATTGTTGTGTGGTGTGTCTATCGGCTATTGGTCTGTTGTGTCTGTGGTTTTTGGCTCGTTGTTTATGTTTTTTGGACTTGATCTTTTTTGGCCCTTTTGGCTCGTTGTGTAAAGGGTACAACACCCTATAAATGTTGCTTATCGTATCAAAAACATTTAATTACAATTTTATTATTAGTCTATAATAACATTAATATTAAATTAGTATTATTATTTACTAATTAATACTAATACAAATGTGAATGTCAAAAATATCATATTTATAACCACACTAATATTAATATTAATATCAATATCTATGTCCATATCAACATTAAATCCACCCCATAATAACATCTACTAATGTTAATTACTTAAGAGGAAATTATTGATGATCGTAATGTTATTAGGTATGTTAACTCTAAGCACCAAAATTAATGTTAATGCCACATTATTCTTATTGTCAATATTAATATTTTTAGTGATATCACTCCCTTTAAATAATATATGTTGATATTACCTCCTTTAATAAACATATGGCTATTAATACAATTATAATGTCATTTATTAATCTCTAATATTAAATAATTTAATATTACTTAATATAGAAACTAATATTTTACTTTATTACTTTTATCTTTAATACTCATGTAAATTTATTTATTTCTAATTTAATAATTTAAAACTATTATTAATAATTTATTCCAAAATTAATTTTTACTTTTAACTTTAATCATATTAACATCCTTTTTTATTGTGAACATCCCCAATCTTAATACTCTTGTTAAAACTAATAAATTATTAAATCCATATTATATTGCCAGTTCTAATCATAATTATGGAATAAGATTTTATAAATATAACAAAGCTTACTTCATTAAAATTACCATCTCTATCTTATCTTTATACCAAAAGAGAATAAAATAAAAGATAAAAAAAGAAAAAGAAAACCCTAGTTGACATTATATGGGCATTTGCCCTAATCTCTTTCTTTTCAATTCTCTCTTTACTCTTGATTTTCTTTTATTTTTATGAGAGGAGATGGCGGCTATATGACAGCAGAGGGAAATTGTTTTGTTTTTTTTTTCCTTGCCCCTCATTTACTATTTATATTTATATTTTTTTTAAAGAAATCCAAGGATAGATTTATGATTAATGTGTTTGCACATTTTTAAGGTAAAATGCACAGGGGAAATGTTTTACTTTTACTCTCTTTCTAGTTGGACAGCACAAAAGTTCTGATTTTTATCTTTCTTTTTACATTCCTACTCAGATCACAAAATTGCGGGTCTGTATGGAGCCATGAAAACACAGAAGCTGATTATAGAAGGGGTCTAGTTTGCAGCAATTGTATTTTTGTTCTTTTTAATGTATTAGCTACCTCTGACTTATACAAATGTATTTTTTTGTTTGAAATATGCTCACAGAGAGCAACACATGCTATTATATTTTTTTAAAATACAAAATTCTAGTTTACAGGCGGCATAAATTTTACACAGGCCTGTGTTATCTTTATTTATCGATTATTTTTTGAGTAAGTTCCTCTTTCTAAACCATACATGAATCACATAAAATTATAAGCATAAACTTAAAAGAACTTTTTCATTCATAAGGTACAATTTATATGAACATCTTCACTAAATAAGGCAACGAAGGATATCAAGAAGATTTATCTAAATTTCTCAATTCCTTTGTGAAGTATTTTTATCTCAAATACCTATTACTACAAATAGCTCCCATGTCTACTTCAACCAATACTAAAAATGAAGCAATATCAAGTCAAGGTTAGAAACTTGCTTAAATCCATCTTTCTTTCTCTCCTTTTTCTTGTAACAAGATTTAAATCTTTCAATATTTCAGTAATGCTTGAAAATACAATGATTTGCATGCCAATAATCTTGGACTTGCTCTTTTATCATTCTTCATTTTTCAACAAGATACTATTCTATGATATTATAATATTATTAAAAAATACAATAAGTAACACACAAATTCGCAAGGCTTTCTCTATTACAAATAATATTGAGGAACTAATAACCTAAATACCTATAAAATAAACCTTTCTCTTTATATTCTTTTATTTTATGACAATACACTAGTCTTCAATATTACAAAAATATTTAAAAATACAAAGAATAAAATATAAAAGAATGAGGCTTGCTCACCACCCTACCTTAATGGCATTATGAAGTGTCATAGGCTCTAGCCATACCGCTAAGCAAGAAACAAATGACTACCAATGATTTTGGTAGGAAGACTAAAAGAATAACTTATCTGCAATTTTCTATCTACTCATTCACCAAACAAACTCTAAATTCATATACACAAAAAACTTGGACTCATCCCACTTGTTTTCAAAGTCATAACAAAATAACACAACAATAAATTTCTTACTCAAACAAATTTTATAGCAATAGGGAAAATAACTTATCTCCACTATTTTTCCCCTTAAACACCTCCTTTCCATGTGAAAGCTCTTTGCTTCTCTTTCAAATTTTCTTGTTTTCTTTCCCCACCTCCTTTCCATGTGAGAGCTTCTTGTTTCTCTTTCAACTTTTCTTCTTTTCTTTCTTGCCTCCAAATTCCAAAAATTCTCTAAAAGGAGAAATGGGTAACACACATTTACTCTTTTTCATCCAAGTATAAAGGAATTCAACTTGAATTCTCTTGAATGAAGGAGTGACACTTGTTACTCTCTCATTCATTCCTCCAACACATATCCCCACAATTTCTCACGCATATGTATGAAACTTTGAAGGGGGGTTGATAAATGTACAATGCCACTTTACCCAACATCTCTTACAAGGAAAATTCACACGTGTGAGAACCTTGATGCATTTCCCAAATTCATTAATGAACTTTGGGGAGTGGGGTGGGAGAGTGACAAGTCACTTATCCCAACTCTCAATTACTCAAATTTGTCGCACTCTTTCAAGTGAACTTTTTAAAGGTCATTTCAAGCCTCAAGAACAAAGTCACATATCCAAAGAGTCCCTTTTCCATAAGTATAGGCCCTAGGGATTTATTTTTATACTAATATCAATAAAATTGGCAAAACAACACCCTAAAAAGACCACTTTAAAGGCCAATCTAAAATTCAAGACCTAACTAAGGATTTTTCAAAACCCTTCATCACTTGAATTAATTTAATAAGACTTCACAAAACATACTCACACTAAACTACCAATCATTAAAACCTTAAACACAATTAAAGCTTACACAAAACCCTAACTACCTCCTAGGTCATAGAGTCAAAAATTAAAACTTCAAAAATAAATAATTAACTTGGGTTTGGATAGTTCTCCTTTTTTTCCCCTTTGATACTTCACTCTTATGTATTTTTTAAATCCATGATTGGTTGTAACCTCTAGTAGAATTTGACAAATAAATGACTAGGTGACTAAAAAATTTAGTCACAACAACTAAAAATGACTAAATTCTACTAATTTTTTGTAACTCAGCTATAGATGAGTAAATAAATGACTAATTTGGTCATGGACTAAAAAATTGTTTAGTCATGTACAAATAAAAATGACTAAATAGTTGTTCATGCAAATACAAATAAGATAAAAAAATATTTTGGGAAACATAGGGTGAGAGTGTATTGTGCGTGCATGATTCATTGTTCATTTATCTTGGCACTTGACAACTACATTGAGGTGTTTTGAGTTATAGCAACTACTTCATCTAATTTGGAGATAAATATTTTTTGGAGATAAAGAGATAAAGATTGTTTGGAGAGGACCTGGAGACTTTTAAAAAAGTAGGAAAGGGCAAGGAATTCATAGTTTGTTGCAATGAATTTGAAGTTGACAAGGCCCTCTATAACAAATTCAGATTTGGGGACGCCCTCTCTAGTGAATTTAGAGGTAATTCTAAAACCTCATTACATTAAACACAAAATCTATAGCTTTCTAATTGACAACTTGCAATAGTTACAATCTATTGCTCTTAATAATGTTCTTTTACAATTTTTCCATTTTTCTACTTCATAATGTGTTTGAGTTGAATATAATAAAATTTGGGTGTTAGTTCCAAAATAGAATTTCCTCATACAATTTTGATACATTTTCACTGCTAGCACAAACTATCCTTGTGCAAAGTAAACATGTGCTAGATTTACCCACACATTAGGAATCTGAACAAAGATGTTTCCTACTGTAGCTTCTTGTACCTATGTAAAAAATTTCCTTTGCAATATCAAATTGACCCCTTTCAAGTAGCACAATGGTTGCCCCATTTACAACTTAAACATTTCCTAATCTATGCCAACACTTTACAATACAATCCTCTATCCTTTTCAAAATGTTGTGCCTCCACCTTTGGATCCCTCCTCTCATTGAGAAAAGCTGCAAAATAATTGCAATTTCCAAGTGAAATATCAATATAAGAATTCTTTGCATCTGATTCACTTTGTGCAACTTTAATTGTTTCTTTTGCTTTAAGCTAGTCATCTATTTTCATTTCCATTTTTACAAGCATAGATAAAGCATTTGATGAGTTTTTATCCACCTCAAGTGCAGCCCCAATCAATTCTAGGATTATTTGGATCTCATTCTGAGCCTAAGCCATGGCTGCAAGACGTAGATCATATGCATCCAAATAGTCATGAAGCTTGAACAATATTACCCTATATAAAATATTTGATTTTTCAATATCATGTATCTGTTGAAACAACCTAGCAAGATTAAATAGTGGTGTGACTTTATCCCATGGTAACTCAATTGAAACATCACCTTCTTCTAGTTGATGGAAGAATTCCATATCCTTAAAGAGCACAGGAAAAAAAGTAAAATTGGAACTAGGGCCTTTATTTATGAATTCAACCCAAATGCCATTTCCTAATGCATCCATAAAATTTTTTTGGGCCAACTCTAGTTCATCACACTCAAAATGAAGAACCCCAATGTTGTTTAACAATTGAATTGGTACTTCTTCTCTACTCTTCTTCAGAAGAGAATTTGTTGTCTTAAGAGAATATAAGGCTGCACTAGGGTCTGATGATAATAATAACTCACCCATCTTGATAAATGCATGGGCATCACATGGATCTATGCAAGTTTCTTTTCTTAAAATTTCCAAAGCCTACTCTGCCTACCCTTGCTAAGCATATATATGGCCTACAACTTTTAAGCTCTCATAGTTCTTAGGGTGGACCTCCAAAACCTTTTTTAAAATTTGAGAGAGAACTCTTAAGATCTCTCATCTTCAATTGTACTTGTTCAAAAAATCATGTGGCCTTTGGCTTTCCTTGACTAATTCCATGTAGTAGCAACCAATGGTGTCATAATCACCTTTAATATGATAAGATTGTTCAAGGTTATAATATGAATGAGGGGTATGTGCTGAATCATCATGGAAAAAATAGGCCCTTAAGTGGCAAAAAATTCAAAAAAAATCAGAGTTAGGCAACTTGACATAAAAATTTAAATAAGTTATCTTTATTATTTCAAAAGTATGTAAGAATAGAATCTATAGCAAATTGAATCTAGTTTCTACACTACTAGGTTTATTTATTTTTTTAAATCTATTTGGTGAAAATTTGAAATTTCAATGTATTAGTACTTAAATTTCAGGGGAAAAAATAAGTAGGTGGTTGTCTGACCACCCTAACCACAATAAAATGATAATATTTTTTTATAAGATTTTAGATATATGTAGATGACTCATGTCCTGATGTGATGCATATTTTTATGTAATTTTTTCCAAGTAAATAATTAATTATGTATTTTTTATTACAACTTTTAAAAAAATAAAAAATTGTATGTCTGACCACCTTAACTTGGTCAAAACTTCATGAAATTCAATTTTTTTTTAATCCTATAGTATGTGAAGCATAGAATATGACACATGTTTTAGAGTCAAAAAGTGTGATACTATTTGAAAGCTATAGACGTTTTCCAATTAGTCTATCAATCAGGAATTTAGTCATAATTCAAATAGAAAATGAATAATAATTATTTATTAAATTCAAAGTAAAGCATAATTTATATTGGTGGAAAGTTGAGAATCTCCTTTAAAAACCCTTTTTGTTTCATCAATTTTGGATAAAAGAAAAGTCGTCAGCCACATACCCTACACATATCCATCATATAGCCACTTTTTTGCCCATCATGATCTTGCATATACCCTGAGATTTCATGAGAGGGTGGTCAGTTGAAACAAGAGTTGTCTCAATCAACTGTTCCACAAGAAAATGTTTCCTTGTGAATAAAAAATGGTTTACTAAATGATTCAATGTCATTGCATAGTACGGGTATAATTAAAAGGCTTTATGCATCTTTTCCATTCTTTCATGAACACTACCTTTTTCACTAACTGTGAGAATCCTACAAGTAAAAAATGCACAAAACTGACCATAAAGATTTACGTAGAGGCATAACATCCTTTCTTAATGCCTCCATAAAAGTTTGTTGAGCTAAGGGTATGTGCAGAATCATCATGGAAAAAATAGGCCCTTAAGTGGCAAAAAATTCAGAAAAAATCAGTGTTAGGCAACTTGACGTAAAAATTTGAATAAGTTATCTATATTATTTTAAAAACATGTAAGAATAGAATTTGTAGAAAATTGAATTTAGTTTCTAAACTACTAGGTTTATTTAAAAATAAATAAAATCTATTTGGTGAAAATTTAAAATTTCAATGCAGTAGTAGTTAAATTTCAAGGAAAAAATAAGAAGTAGGTGTCTGTTTGACCACCCTAACCATAATAAAATGATAATATTTTTTTATAATATTTTATATATAAGTATAGAACTCATGTCTGGATGTGATGCATATTTTTTTGTATTTTTTTTCCAAGTAAATAATTAATTATGAATTTTTTATTACAACTTTTAAAAAATATAAAAACTCTTATGTCTGACCACCTTAACTTGGTCAAAACTTCATGAAATTTATTTTTTCTTTTTTTAATCCTATATTATGTGAATCATATAATGTGATTCATTTTTCGGATTCAAAAACTATGATACCGTTTGAAAGTTATAGATGTATTTCAATCAACCAATTGATCAGAACTTTAGTCATAATTCTAATAGAAAATGAATAATAATTATTTATTAATTTCAAATTGAAGCATAATTTATATTGGGGGAAAGCTGAGAATCTCCTCTAAAAACCCTTTTTGTTTCATCAATTTTGGGTAAAAAAAAGTCATCAGCTATATACCCTACAAATACCCATAATATTGCCACTTTTTGGCCCATCATGATCCTACACATACCCCTAACTCTAGTTCACATGCTCAAAATGAAGAACTCCAATGTTTTTTAACAATTCAATGGGTACTTATTCTCTACTCTTCTTCAAAAGAGACTTTGGCATCTCAGGAGAATCTAAGATTGCACTAGGCTCTGACAATATTTTTTTCTTGGTAAAAGGCATAGGCCTAAGTATTTATATTAATATTTATGAACAAAATTACAAAGATTACCAAAATTATAGTATTGGTAAGCAATATCTAGCAGTTGATTTAGCATATTACTAGCATTATAGATCTTACTATAAACCAATTTTAAAAATTAACATCATGAAAACTGAAAGCTATTCATTTCATTCTTCCATATTATCTTCATTTTTAGTTATGTTCTAAGCATTTACATTAAGGTCTAGTATATTATTATCTTGACTTGGATTCAATTCTTTTACATATCTCCTTGGTGGAATAATTCGATCCACTACAATTTTCCTTTAGTTGTGCCACACCTTATGACCTAGGATGAATGACAAAGCAAAGCATTTTTCCTTTATCATATCTATCACTTGCTGACCCAATTCTCTGTAATGCACTGGGATTGTCTTATATAGTAGCCATCCATACCTATGTTTGAGATAGAATTTGATAGGCCTTCCACATGGGGGGCCTCACCCCCATCCAAATTATAGCATTGGACAACTTTTAGAAGATCATTTCCCCCTAATCCACACATAACAATTAACTATCATAACCACGTCAGGCCATCGAAGAGACATCATATCCTATCCCACTGATATAAGGAAGTCCCAATGATGTAGTCCATACCATCCCATGTGGTCCCCACTACTGAGTCAGCATGGCTTGCACCAACTATCACTTCCCTCCTGACATCTTTGGGTCCCACCATAGTCATCAACACATTAGGGAGACACGATGGAGAGTCCCACCGAAGTCCCCAAGTCTCACCGATGAGAGTCTCCAACATGCTCACCACATCCCATCGGTCTATCGGGGAGACTCAAGACAAAGTTCCACTGAAAACACTAAGTCACACTAAAACAGTCACATTGGCTGGTCCATGTGGTCCCAACTATCAAGTTAGCATGGCTTGCACCAACTATCACTTCCCTCCTGATAGCTTCAGGTCCCACCATAGTCATCAACACATTGGGGAGACATGATGGAGATTCCCACTAAAGTACCCAAGTCTCACTAATGAGAGTCTCAAACATGCTCACCACAACCCATCAGCCTATTGAGGAGACTCAAGACAAAGTCCCATTAATAACACAAAGTTATGCTAAAACAATCACATCAGTTGGTCCATGTGGTCCTCACTGTTGATTCAGCATGGCTTGCACCAACTATCTCTTCCTTCTTGATAGCTTCGGGACCCACCATAGTCATCGACATATTGGGGATACATGGTGGAGAGTCCCACCAAAGTCCCAAAGTCTCACCGACGAGAGTCTCCAACATGCTCACTAAAGCCCATCGGCCTATTGAAGAGACTTAAGAAAAAGTCCCACCGATAACACTAAGTCATGCCAAAACAATCACATTGGAGTATTGGGGAGACATGACTCTGAGTCTTTTCGATAACACTAAGTACTTCACTTGTGAAACACTATCATTAACTTGCATTTCCATTAAACTCCTACTGACTCTTTCCTGCTTTGCCACCAAACATAAACACAATGAGACATCCCCTAGTGGGTATTTCCCCTACTTTTTCCAAAATTACCAAATCCTATAATATTTGAGGAAAATAAATTTCTTTAGGAGCATAGATTTTCTCAGTTTGACCTTGAGCACATCTAATGTTTTCTAAAACATTAGCTACCTAATTCCCTTCTCTGTAGATATGTTTCAATTGAAAAGATTCAAGCATGTCTACTAGGAGCAAAATTTGACCCATTACATAATTAATTTTCCAATTACTTGAGACTCTAACTTTACATGCATTGATAACAAGCAATTAATCCCCTTCAATTACCAACTTTGTAATTTTGTGTTGAAATTCCATTTGCAAACCAAGTAAAAGAGAAAGAACTTTTGCTTGATTATTTGTACCATTTGACAGTCGAATTGAGTTTGCACATATTACATCACCCACCTAATTCCTTTAACACAACTCCTACACTTGAAACTCGAGGGCTACCATGAGATGCTCCATCCAAGTTTAATTTTACAAACTCCTCATTAGAAGGTTGCCATATTACCTTTTTCCTATTAATTTTTGCTTTGATATTTGACATTTGACAGCCACTGAAAGGAATAACTAGAGAAGACCACTCCTTTAATTTCTTTACATCCCATTCAAAGAAAAATGAACTTACATGTTTTGAATTTTGCACATTGTAAGAGAGGGATACCAACCACATTCAAGGCCTCAGGTCATGGAGAACCAAGAGCAAAAGTCTGCCCTAACTTACCTTGGCTTAAAAGGGTGTTTAGAGATGAGGGATAAGAATTATGACGACTATAAGGTCCTTCAATCACTCGATAGACTCAAAACTCAGAATGGGGTAGGCGAGTCAGTTTTCAAGTTCAACACTATGCCTCAAGTAGCTCTCTGCCTGAGGATGAAAGCCCAGTTCCATGACGAAAGTGTGGCACACTAGTATCTCTCAAGTGTGTTGGTGTCTATATGACTAGAGGAATAAAAAGAAAATGCTAAACACTAGAAAAAAAACTAACGACCTAGCTAATGGTTTTTAGAAGAACAAAATAACACTATGAAATAAGAAATATATAAACAGATGTGGTAGAGCAAGTAGATTAAACCTAGGGTGACAAGAATGATCTCACAAAAGAGCTTGTTTGCTAGCTAGCTCCAAGAATGCTTCCACCTGCACACAAGTAAGAGGAAAATTATTAGGGGGTTGTATAAGGGCCTGCCTCAATCAAACCCTTATTTTAGTGTTTCCACCTTCACAGACAACCAAGATAGTGATAATGGAGAAAAAGTATGATAAAGGAGAATGAAAGAAATGAACACAATAGCACTACAAAATAGTAATGTGCTACTCAACCAAATCATAGAGGAGAGGAGTACAAAGCTTACCACCTCCACCAAGAGCTCACTAGCTAATGCAGGAGAAAATGAGAGGACTGAAGCCATTGCTATAGTAGTGTTTGTTCCTAGGGATGTCAAAATCTGCAAATGGTTAGCATTTTAAAAGCAAACTAATAATCAACATCCCTATGAAATAACTCTACATGCTAATAATGCAATCAAAGCAACAAAGATTTAGATAGATAAATTGAAAGCATATAATAAAACATGGAGAGAATTATATCTCATAGTGGATTGGTGCTTCTATGGAAAGAAGCCCTTTTCCCAATCCTTGCTTAAGCTCCATGATATGAAAATGATATGTTGATGATCAAGATGATGGATGGGAAAAATCAGTTCTCCAATGAAGAGTGACTTTTCATAAGCTTTGTAGATGAAATTGAGAAGGATTAGAACAATAGAGAAACTCTCTATTTATAGAATATAATGATAGAAGGATGCCAAACATGGAAGATGTGGGATTAAAGACAAGCCAATGCAAAGAGGCCACTTGTCAATTTGTGAGTGGTTGAGGATTGTGCAAGATTTGGGAAATGTGCCCAAGAGAGGGAGTTTCAAATTCAAATTTGTGCAATCAATTTTGAGAGGGGGACAAGAAAATGAGAAATAAATGCAATGTTGGAGGGACAAGTCAACTTGTCATCATTTTCAAATTTGAGGGAATATTCTATTTCTTATGCCAAGTTTATGGATTATAAAAATTGCATAAGGGGAATTTCATCACCGTGAGACCCCATTTCTTGGACCCATTTTCTAAGGTGAGGAAGTGTAAAAGGGGAATTTGCATAAGGGATGCAAATTCGCTCTTATACATTTTGTCCCAATTTAGCAAGCACGAATACTAATGAGTGCTTCGGTAAAGTAGATCGAAGAAGTAGTAGAGTTAGAAATGTATACTTGAACCGTTGAGGAATCAGACAACAATCTGGCGAACTCAAGAGTGTAGGACAAGAAAAGGACTTCATAGCCCCGTAGAACTATGAAGCTAAAGAAAGAAAGTTAGGCCTGTGGACCTGCAAGGAGGCAACCCCCAAGATCTCTCACATGATGGAAGTCCCAAGAAATAAGTGTCTCATAGGCACACAAACCTACAAGGAAGCATCCCCCAAGATCTCTCACATGGAGGAAGCCGAGAAAGCACCTTACAGACTTGTAGACCTACAAGGAAGGTGCCTCCCAAGATATCTCACATGAAGTATACCTATAAAAGCACCTTATAGACCCACAAACCTACAAGGAAGTGTCCCCCAAGATATTTCACATGGAGGAAGCTAGGAAATCACCCTACAGACCCACAAACCTGCAAGGAAGGTGTCCTTCAAGATCTCTCGCATGAAGGAAACCCAAGAAAAAGTGCCCTACAAATCCATAGGTCTATAGGGGAGCCACCCCCAAGATCTCTCGCATGGAGGAAGCTTAGGAGAAGCACCCTATAAGCTTGCATACCTACAAGGAGGTATCCCCTAAGATCTCTCACATGGAGGAAACCCAAGGAAAGCATACTCCATAGAGTCAAAAAGTGGCCTCATAGGTGCACCCATAAAGTGACATGTTTACTCATAGATAGGAAATGTCAAAAAGCGGCCATACAAGCAAGTAAGCAGAAAGTTATGCAAACCATCAACAAGTTGGAAAAATTTCCAAGGGGGCCATTGGGAACCCATTGGGAACCCATCATGAAGAAGGGGTCCACTCAAGGGATGCATTGTTTGAAAGTACAGAAGAGATGTCTTCTTTCTTGAATTGATTCATCACCAAGGAATCCTTTTGAAAGATGTTCACTTCATCAAGGAATTTGAAAGGAATAATATTCCCCCACATGAGGGGAAGATCAAAGTTGTTCCTGCTTTAGAGGAAGGTTCTCAAGTTCTTTCTTTATTATGAACCCATGATGAAGGAAACACATTCCATTAGAGTTTCAAGTCAAGAATGTGATTCTTGAAAAGAATTTTGTGAAGATTCTCGAGAAAGATTCATTGGCAATGAATGCATTTTTTGAAAATTGAAATGTTGAAGTGGCATTCTCATGCATGAGAGGGATAACTCAAGCAAAGAAGAGAGAAAGATAAAGGAAAAGAAAAAGAGAAAAGGAAAAATGATCAAAGGACACAGGGGTAGCCTAATATTTTGGGGTTATAACTGCTCATAAATATATATGTATGTATGTATGTATAGTAATAGTATATAAAATGAACTATCATCAACCCCCTACTATATTAGGCCATGTGAAGAATGCATAAGAAGAAAAAGTAAAAATAAAAAATTGGGTCAACATGGAAGGGAAGCCTAAATATGCCCAATGCTTTGCATCATCCCCAATTTATCAAAAATCAATTCTCAAACATGGAAGAATAATGATACAAATAGAATAAGGTTTATGACACAAAAATCATGCCTTTATCCAAGTACCAATAGGGGTGAAAAGGGTCATCCAGGTACACATAGCATGATCATAGGGGAACACATCACAACACACACACACATCTAATCTAAAGATAAAGAAGGGGCCTCCCCCTAATACTGATCAACCAAGGGGTCATCCACTTCCCACTCTAGATTATCATAGGGGGAAGGAGGACAAGCCTCCAGTGGCAGGATGTTAAGAGGAGGTGTGTCTAACCCTCCCACAACAAGGGCTAAGGAAGAGGGCCTTGCAAGGTCTTCTCCACTGAGCTCTTGTGGAGGTAAGGTCAACGATTTCATGAAGATCACTAACTAGGATAGAACCTCGTCCAAAGAGTTAAACATGCACTTAATAGGAGTGCCATGTTTCACCTCAATGGATGGAAAAGGTTGTTCCTAAGATTCACTATTAGGCTCATCGAGTGATTCAAGAGTAGTGATGAACTTAGGGGAAGCCAAGACTCGTTCCATCACTAGGACAAAACAAGTCATCATGGGACCACCTTTTAGAGAAGGTGGGCTCCTCTTACACCCTTTTTGTTGGAAGGACCACTCTCTACCTTCTGCTTCATCAAAAAAAGTGAACTCCCCACAGACAAAGAAAGAAGCACAAAAAAGGAGGAGAGAATTGTAGTAGATATGACTGAGGTGTTCATCATATCTATGGGTTTTAGGAAAGGTTGGACATCTAGAAGGGACATCAACAAAGGTGGCTCCACTAAAGGATTGATGAACACCTACACCTTTTTTAGGGTTAGTGCATTCGCAATCACACCAGAAGTTCGAAGCGATACATATCTAGTTTGAATGAAAGCAAAGGGGAGGATAGAGCAGTACATAGCAGCCCTAATATAGGGGCGTTCATCTCCTCTTCCTTCCTCTGTAAGGTGGCCTGCTCAGCCAAGAGAGACTTTTTCTAGAACTTGCACTCGCATGCAAGGCAATTTTTGTGATTCTTTGAATTGAAGGATGGAGGTTGCAAAGGAAAAAAAGGCTCTTGCTCAACCATGGAAGTGTCCACTATAGCCATTTCTAGTCAAGGAATAGACTCTTGGATGTGAGCTAGAGGAGCAGGTTGAGTAGCACAGGGAGGAGTCGACTCAAGTGCCTTAGTAGTGGGCCTCTTCCCATTCACTACTTTGGGAGCAAGGGTTGTAGGAGGCTGCAAAGGTCGATACATAGATGATTCCTTATAGGGACCTTTCTTCCTATTATACTGAACGATCCTAGGCTCCATGGACAAAATAGGAAGCTTAAACACTGAACGCTTGGGCTTTTCCCAAGCAGGTGACATAGGATTCTCCTGCAAGTGTAGAAAAAAATCTGATGGCACCTCAATGGGGCAAGAGGAAGCATCAAGCTGAATAGTAGAAGAGGAAGAAGGAGGATCTTGGGACCACTTCTTTTCTTCCCTTCTATGTGCCTTGGCAGCATCACTGTTAGCTTTTAGGCAAGCCCTATGTGAAACAACATAAGGCGACTGAGGGTATCTCACTTTCGGCCTTAAGCACCCTTTCTTATAATTTTGATATGTTTGATGTAGGAGGTTTGTCCTAGGTGAGAGAGGACTGACGAGTGTAGGCTAAGAGTAATCCAAGGAGTAGCTACCATGAGCAACTGGTGGTTTATAATCGGTATCATGAATCACATGCACAGAACCTCCGTGGATAAATTTTAAACATTTATGCACAATCGAGGGTACTGCATTCATAGCTACCAACCAAGGTATACCCAACTTCACTCTTAAGAGCTTAGACCCAAGGATTATGTCAAACAAAAGATTCACAAATTTAGGTCCAACCAAAATCGACAGGACAATATACCCAAAGGGAGCACAAAAAGTCCTTCATGCATACAGATGGTACTCACAAGTGCATCATACCCATCCTTATGTAAGAAGTTGATTACCATGATCTCCTTAGTTATGATGTTTACTTGAGATGTCGAATCAACGAGAACACCTGCTATGATGTTTATTTTGATTTGCATAGGAATGTAGAGAGGAGACAGTTCCCTATTAAAACCCATCAGCAGGTCCTGTGAAGTGAAGGTTATACTCATACCACTGCTCATAGGTTGTACAAAGGGGATAGGTTGATACAGAAAAGAGGACATTGCATGCAATGAATGATACTCTCTTAGGACCCTCCAATGGTTTCATTACACAACACCTTTGGAACCTTCCAACTATGCCTACTAGGGATCACAAGTTGGGTTGTGAGGCAAAAGCCTCACAATGCTCACACCTACAACACTCCTAGGATATGAGGAAATGACCTTTCAATATCATAAAATGAAACCAAAATGGTTCATGTAGGGTTCACCAAAAATGTAAGAGAGAGGGACCAACCACGTTCAAGGCCCTAGGTCACAGAGAGCCAAGAGTGGAAGGCTTCCCTAACTTAACTCAACTTAAAGGGGTGTTAAGAGATGGGGGATGAGAACGATGAGGACTATAAGGTCCTTCAATCACTTTATAGACCTAAAACTCGTAATGGGGCTAGGTGAGCCAGTTTTCGGGTTCAACACTTTGCCTTAGGAAACTCTCTACTTGAGGATGAAAGCACGGTTTTGGGATGATAGCACATTGTTGTGCAATTTTTACATACACGCCCCACTAGAGGTGGAGACCCTCTTTTTTCTTTTACATCTCTGCATCTTGGCTTGGTCAAATTTTCAATTTTACTCTTCTTGGGAGGTTATTTTGGGATTTAGTCCAAACTTGGTTTGATGAAGGCAATATTTTGAGGCTTTGGGGGAAATTTGCCTACCTTGGAATTTGAAAATGGGGGTTTTGAAGTGAATTTTTGATGTTATATGTAAATCTTCTTTGCACCCATGGATAGAGGACAAACAATTAGGTAGTGTTTCTTTTTGAATTTTTTGAAAATTCCTTCTAGAAAAAAAGTTATGGAGGTTAGGGGATTTCAACCATGCTTGGAATTCAGGATTTCCACCCCTATGCGGAAATCCCTGATTTTTGCCAACCTCTTGAATTTCCATAATTGTTGCACTTCAAATATTTTGATTTTGAGGTGAATTTTCAACATCATTTGTAAATATTTTTTGCACCTATGGATAGAGGACAAAAAATTAGGCAAGGTTTCTTTTTTAATTTTTTGAAAATTTCTTCTAGAAAAAAAGTTATGGAGTTTAGGGGATTTCGACCTTGCTTGGAATTTGGGATTTCCATCCGTATACGAAAATCCCCGATTTCCGTCAGCCTCTTGAATTTCCATAATTATTGAACTTCAAATATTTTGATTTTAAGGTGAATTTTCAACATCATTCGTAAATATTTTTTGCACCCATGGATAGAGGAAAAAAAATTAGGTAGGGTTTCTTTTTGAATGTTTTGAAAATTCCTTCTAGAAAAAAAGTTAAGGAGTTTAGGGGATTTTGACCTTGCTTGGAAATTTGGGATTTCTATCCCTATGTGGAAATCCCCGATTTCTGGGATGTCCATCCCTATGCAAAAATCCCCAATTTCCAAGATTTCCATCCCTATGTGGAAATCCCTGATTTCCATCAACCTCTTGAATTTCCTAAGGTTATTGCTCATAATTGTTGCACTTCAGGGATTTCCCTCACCCTTGGAAATCCCCAAAATTTTCGTCGCCTATCATTTTCCCTAGAATGCATGTAAATGAGAAGGTTGTGTTATTTCCGTCCACTAGTGTAAATCCCTGAAATTCCTTTCAGGCCTGATTTCCACAAAGGGGTGGAAATCCTGAAATTTTCCAAAAATGGATTTTTTTTCTCGAAGTGGAAAATTTCCAAAAGTGGAATTTTTTTTGAAATGTTTTAAAAATGTTTTTGAAAAATTAAAAAATTCCAAAAATGGAAAGTTTCCAAAAATGTAAAGTTTTCTTGAAAGGCCAAAATTTTATTTAAGTTTAATCTAGATTGGATTTTTAACATGTGAGCTACTAATGATGGTATCTATTTTTCAGGATTAAATAAATCAAAAGAGGGACTTGCATATGGATTCGTGCCAAGAGGAAAATTTTGGAAGAGTTCAACTCAAATATTAAAAGTGGAGCTGCATAAGAATCCATGCCCAAACTGTCTACAGCTGGAAGGGATTTTGGAAGACATGTGAAGATTTCATCATCCAATCAAAATTCTCATTAATGTCAAGTTTGTAGAATATTATTTTCTCATTATTCAATGATGTAATTGCTTTTATCCCATTGGTTGATGATGTACCAAGAGTGCCAAACCCTAATGTAACAGCTTGATTCTTCTAGAAGTGCAATTGCAGCCATTGGATTGATTTAATCCTGGCCATTTAAATTATAATGTAAAATCTATAAAGGCAAGTGCCTTCTCATTTGTAGGGTTAAAAGCACTAATTAGAAGATGTAAAAGCTAGAATTGGCTAAGTTAGGAGTTAGATTCTGCAAGTTAGTAGTTGTAGTAGAGGAGAGAGACTAGAAATTGTTATGTAATGTTGGAGAAGTTAATGCAATTGGATTGTTGATTTGGCAAGCTTTGTGTTACACTTTGACAGTTCATGGTTTCTTGTTCTTGATTCTCAAATGTTAGATGTTAGATTTTAGTTCTTTTGCAATGATGGTGAAATGTTAATGATGTTGATCAATCTCCGGTCCATACTTTTAGCAATTTGTTGATTGTAAGTTTTTGCCCAAAGTTAGTCTAGGCCTCATATTATGCTAATTTCAATTGTGGATGTTTGTTTACATTGTTCCATTTATTGGGTATGTGGATGAATATTCATAGTCTAAAAATATTCATTTTCCTTAGAAGATTGCACCATTTCTGCAAAGTTGTGGGCTTTTCCTTGATCAAGTAGAGATTGGTTTTATTGGAGATCTATCCATTTGCAACTTTCATCATTGTTGTGATTGATCTTAGGAGTTAGTTTGGAATAGAATCTCTCTCAACCTTTTCTCTTTTGCTATTTTTTTTGAATCTAGGTTAGTTTTAAGATTGAAGGAACCACCATATTGTTACATCTAATTAAAGTATACTTCCAACATTGTTCATTTGTAATGCCCCTTATGATTACCAACATTTTCACATTTATCACTGAGTTGTTTTTCCATTGTCAAGACTTGACATTAGAGACCTTAGGGTTATCTCTTAAGGCTTTCTGATAGAGATTTACCTTTCAAGAGAGATAGGATACTTGTATCTTGTCTGAGTTGTTGTTGTGTAGAAAACACCATCAACACATGTCACACTGGCATCTCTCAAGTGTGCTGGCATCCGCAAGACCAAATGACTAAAAAGACAAGGTTAACCACTAGAAAACAGACTAACAACTTACCTAATGGTTTTTAGGAGAACAAAATAACACTATGAAATAAGAAATATATAAACATATGTAGTAGAGCAAGTAGATTAAAGCTAGAGTGACAAGAATTATCTCACAAAAGAGTTTGTTTGCTAGCTAGCTCCAAGAATGTTTCCACCTACACACAAGAAAGAGGAAAATTGTTGGGGAGCTGTATAGGGACCTACCTCAATTAGACCCTTGTTTTGGTGTTTCCACCTCCACGGACAACCAAGATACGATAATGGAGAAATAGTATGATAAAGGAGAATGAAAAAATGAACATAATTATACTACAAAATAGTAATGTGTTACTCAACCAAATCATAGAGGAGAGGAGTATAAAGCTTACCATCTCCACCAAGAGCTCACTAGCAAATGGAGGAGAAAATTAGAGGAATCAAGCCCTTACTACAATGGTGTTTGTTCCACACTTGCTCTATGGAGTTGATAGAGTGTTGTTGCTACTACTAAGGAGTGCAAAGTGTTGCTTGAATGCTAAGAGTACAAGAAGTGAATGCTAGAATTCTTGGAGAGATCAAGTTGAGTGCTCAAAATGATGTGTAGAAGATGGATTGAAAGCTTAGCAGATGAAATGAAGGAATAAATAGTGAATTTGAAGGAAGAATGAAAAAAATAGCCATATTCGGGTCAGTTGGTCAAAGAGGGGCATTACAAATCGACCCCAATGGGAAGTGTAATGCCTCTACAAGCTTTAGACGTAGGAATCCATCATGGACATAAGCATTCCACATGGACATCTATGTATCACACAGGCATCCCCGATAGAAATTCTTTTGCTGACGTACAAAATAGATGCCAAGTGGAATGAAGGCAGTGGGCTGATATGGATTTTCACCTTTGAATTTGGTTTTCTAAGGTCAGGAAGTGTAAAATGAGAATTTGTGTAAGGGGTGCAAATTTTCTCCTATACATATGTATGCATTTGTTATTTCACATATATATTTTTTTAGTTTTGAGAATACTGACTCTAAATTAGATTTTTCTTTACGAAAAATCTTTTTGTTTCTTTCCCACCAAATACACAATACTACAAAAGAGGGTATAATTGACCATATTCTTTCAAAAAGAGATGATTTAAACAATATTGGCTACCTTGTGAACATATTCCATAACTTTTGGGGAAAAGGGGAAGACCAACCTATCTTGAGTTACACAAAATTCCAACATGAATTTGCAAATAGGTAGTTCAAAAACAAGTGATCAACATCCTCCAACTCTGACTCACATAGAACACAACAAAAAGGAACAAAAATTCCAAGTTTCACTAACCTTTCACTTGTTAAAATCTTATGCTTCAATTCCATCTGTGAAAAATGACCTGCTTTTGGGAGAACCATTGGATTCTAACAAAATGTCAAGGCTCTTTGCTTGATACCTTGGTCTTGTACATTCATTAATGCCTTGTATCCCATCTTAATTGTATAATTACCTAATTTTGAAGGAGCCCAAATTAGTTTATCTTCATCCTTCCCAATGAAAATAGTTATATTACTTAAAAAAAAATTTAACACTTTTCTTGCCAAGTCAAAGGAATAGTTGAATGCACCAATTATTTCCAACATACATTTCCTGTCTAAGCATCTATGTCCTGGATATAGTCTTTCACTTTTAATCCCCAATTTTGAGTGGTATGAGCAATTTCTTCCTTGAAATAAAACAAATTTTGCAATGGAAGGAACCCATTCCATGAATCTTGCCAAAAATTTGCACTTCCACCATTATGAATCTCCCAAGATAAATACTGAACTATTAATTTTTTTCAATCTAACAAAAAATTCATGACAATATTAATAACTCGCCCATCTTGATAAATGGATGGGAATCATGTGGATCTATGTCAGTTGCCTTTCTTAAATTTTCTAAAGCCTTCTCTATCTACCCTTGCTAAGCATATATATGGCCTACAACTTTTAAGCTCTCATAGTATTTAGGGTGGACCTCCAGAACCTTTCCAAAATTTGAGAGAGAACTCTTAAGATTTCCCAGCTTCAATTGAACATGTCCATAAAATCTTGTGGCCTCTGGATTTCATTGACTAATTCCATGTAGTAGCAGCCAATGGTGTCATAATCACCTTTACTATGATAAGATCATGCAATATTATAATTTATGAATGAGATTTCAAGAGAGGGTGGTCAGTTGAAACAAGAACTAAATCAACTGTTCCACAAGAAAATGGTGCCCTATGAAGAAAAATGGTTTGCTAAATGATTAAATTCCATTGCACAGTACATGTATTAATTCAAAGGCTCTATGCATATTTTCCATTCCTTCATGAACACTACTTTTTTCAGTAATTGTGAGAATTCTACAATTAAAAAATGCACAAAACTAACCATAGATTTTTCCCCATTTCTAATAGCAAAATTGCCAAAAAAATGTTTTTAAAACCTGCAAATAAAATCACGCTAATTTTCGCACCAAAAAAAAACCATGAGACCATAGCTTGTCGCTTACTATTATGCTTTGATATATTTTTTCCAAGCATCCATAGCTTGCTTTAAATCACCTATTTTAGGATTTTAGCCATAGCAGCAAGGCAATGAACTATTTGATAAAATGCTTTGGTAGACATGTATGAAAAATGTGGTAGCATAGACAAGGAAATAAACTTTGGAAAAACTATGTCAAAGAAATGTGGTTTCACGGTGATGACAAGAAAATTGTTATGGATTGTCATGGAATTCCATCACCATGAGACCACATTTCTTTGAGGCATTTTTTCAACCAGCTCACTACCTTGTCTATGCCATTGCTTACTATTATGATTTGATATATTTTTTCCAAGCATCCATAGCTTGTTCAAAAGTACTTGTTTTAGTATTTTAGCCATAGCAACAAGGCATTGAACTATTTGATAAAATTCTTTGGTAGACATGTATGAAAAATGTGGTAGCATAGACAAGGTAGTGAATTGTTTGAAAAAATGCCTCAAAGAAATGTGGTCTCATGGAATGCCATGAAAATCAAATGCAATTGGTAGTTTCTCCTAGTTATTAGTTATACAATGTGAATTAATTGCATAACTACTTAGGTTGACTTTGTAAAAACTATATTGTAATTGAAATTTTGTCATCTATCATCATCTAGTTATTAGTTATGCAATGTGAAGTAATGGCTTTGAGTTTGAAAGATGGGCAATGCAATGTAATTAGCAATTTGAATATAAACTACAAAAACCTATTTTTTACAATTCATTAGTTAAACTCTCTATTTTATTTTCTCTCTACAACTTTATTGCTATGGAAATGCCTTTCAATTAAAAAGAATAGTTTTTGTCTCTTATTCTACAATTTTTTACATTTTGTCATCTATCAACATCTAGTTATTAGTTATGCAATGTGAAGTAATGCTTTGAGTTTGAAAGATGTGAAATGCAATGTAATCAACAATTTGAATATAAACTACAAAAATCTATTTTTTATAATTCATTAGTTAAAATCTCTATTTTATTTTCTCTCTATAACTATATTGCTATGGAAATTCCTTTCAATTAAAAAAAAAGTTTTTGTCTCTTAGTCTACAATTTTGTACATTTTGTCATCTATTCGCATCTAGTTATTAGTTATGCAATGTGAAGTAATGCTTTGAGTTTTAAAAATGTGCAATGCAATGTAATTAGTAATTTGAGCATAAACTACAAAAATCTAGTTTTTATAATTCATTAGTTAAACTCTTTATTTTATTTGCTCCCTATAACTCTATTTGCTATGGAAATTCCTTAATTCAATTCAAAAATTAGTTTTTGTCTCTTAGTCTACAATTTTTACATTGTGTCATCTATCAACATCTAGTTATTAGTTATGCAATGTGAAGTAATGCTCTGAGTTTGAAATATGTGCAATGTAATGTAATCAACAATTTTAATATAAACTATAAAATCTATTTTTTACAATTCCTTAGTTAAACTCTCTATTTTATTTTCTCATTATAACTCTATTGCTATGGAAATGCCTTTCAATTAAAAAACAATTTTTGTCTCTTAGTCTACATTTTTTTATTGCCATGTGTAGAACATTACAGATGGATCAACATTGAAGGTTGACCAATAATCAATACCATGCATTTGATGAGAGAGTAGCTGATGAGAGGGACATGGATAAATATCCATGTCCATGTAATGATTGTCTTGGTGGAAAGGTGAGAAAAAGAAATTTGATTTATTAACATATGATAAGACATGGGAATAGTGGTATAAACCCTTAGGATTACAATTATTATGAAGATGTGATAGAATTGTAGAGTGTGAGAGATGAAGAGGCAAGAAACATAGATGAACTGGCACCAAACATAGATGAAGATGTAGCAATGTTAGACGAAGGGTTTGAAGCTGATAAAATGTTGAATGAGGGTCTAAATGATGATTGGACCAAGTTGATGGAGGATGTTTTAAATCATGTGTATGCTAATTGTGAGTTAAGTTGTTTGACAATAATCCTTCAAATTCTTAACTTGCAAGTGGTGTTTGGTTGGACAAATGAGAGTGTAGATCAATCATTGGTATTATTAAGTTTGGTGTTACCACCTGACTCCACATTGCCAACAAAAAGAATTCAATGTAAAAAGAAAATCACTAATCTAGGCTTAGGGTATGAAAACATCCACACATGTGTAAATGGTTATGTATTATTTCATAAGAATATTGCAAGTGAGAGTGAATTTCCAAAATGTCATGAAGCAAGGTATAGACAAGGTTTAAAATCAATTGTGGTTCCCAAAAAGGTTCTTTGCCACTTTCTGATAATCCCACAATTACTTTGAATGTATAGGTGCAGAGACATTGCTGAACTTATGCAATGGCATGCCCAAAATAAGAGCACTGGTGGAAAACAATGACATGTGCCTAATTCTAAGATGTGGATGGAATTTGATAATAGGTGGCTTGATTTTTCTCAAGATCCTCATAATATAAGGTTGGGTTTGGCTCTAGATGGGGTGAACCCATTCTCAGGTCAAAGTACTAAATGGTCAACTTGGCTAGTGTTTTTAATAAATTATAACTTTCCTCCATGGTTAGAAATTAAACCATTTTTCTTACTACTATCATTGATTATACCAGGAAAGAAAAGTGTGACTTTAGATATAATTGATTCTTATCTAGAGCCATTATATGATGAGCTAATGGAATTATGGAAAGAAATTGAAGCAATTCAACTTTAAGGAATGATCATTCAATCAAATTCACTTTAAGAGCTTCCTTATTGTTTATGATTCATGGTCTTCTTGCATATGGCATATTTTTTGGTCTTAGTGTTCATGAATACCATGGATGTCCTGCTTGCAACTTTAAGAATTTAATGAGGAACTCAAGAAGTTTGTATAAGTGTATTTATTATGGAAATTGTGTTTATCTTAAAATAGATCATCCATATCATTAAAAAAAAACACAATTCAATCGTCACAAAGAAAATCATGAAGCAACATTGCTAATAACAGGTGATTACATTATCAAGAATGGACAAAAAAGAATGTCATTTATTGAAAATAATGGGATTGTTGGTAATAGATATGATCCACATAATGAAAGAAATGTAAAAAGGTTGTGCATATTCTATAAGTTGACATACTTTAAGGATATAGCCATCACGTATATTGTTGACTTTATGCATACTCAGAAAAATATAGCTTATGTTATTATAGAAACTATTTTAGGTGCTTTTGATACTATTTCATTGCATGAAGAATTTCAACAACTAAATATTCGTTGAAATATTTAGGTTGAAAAATATAATGATGAAAAATATAGAAAACCTAGTTCTCCTTATGTCTAGACAAAGGAAAAATGTGCACAATTCTTACAGTTGATGTCTCATACTCACTTTCCCACTTGATATGTAAGTAGTAGTATTAGAAGCCAAAATGATATTAATGGCTTAAGAGGCCTCAAGACCCATGACTATCATGTCATAATGGAGAATAGGTTACCTATTGTGGTAAATATATCAAGTTTGGAAAAGGGTCCAAGATTGGCAGTTATAAGGTTGGGCCTAATATTAAAGAATGAGTTTACATGTATTAGATCCTTCAAAATTTAATAGTTTGAGGGAGGAGGTTATTGAAGTGATTTTTCTATTGGAACATGAATTTCCATCAACAATATTTAAAATTTATATGTGTGTGCAATGTCATTTCCTACCCTAAATGATGCAAAATCAAAGAAAATGTAGAAAGAGAAGTACACAAAACACCACCTCAAGATAAGCCTAGTTGACCTTGAATAAAAGAAATATTAAACAAGAGATTTACCTTTCCCAAGTTGATCCTTTGGTTGGCCTTTTTTTGTAGATTAGTTGTGTGCTCCTTGATGGAAAATAAGGTAAAATTAAATGCAAAATGATGTAGATTGTATGAGGAATGCAATAATGGATGTGGGTATTTAGATAAATGTATGGAAATGCATGCAATGAAAGCTTGAAGAGTGCCACAATGGAGGATGAGAACTCAAGTGTTTGAATGATTGAGTTTGAGAGTATAATGCTAGATTTCTTGTGAATTCGTGTGCATGAATATGAGACCAAATACTTTATTTTAGGGGAAGAGTCTCTAAAGATTTGGATGGCTAGGATTTAGCCAACATGGACAAGATGAAGGGCTGTGGTGAGTTGAGGACTCACAAGCCCTCACATCTTTTCATGTGGAAAATGAAGTGGAAAAAGGACATGTGAGGTGGAGAGAGAACATGTGAGGTGGAGGTACTTGCAAGTACCTTAAGATTAGGGGAAGATTTCTTCAAAAAGGAAGTTCTTGTCCCCATATGGGAAGGATGTTGACATGTGAGGAATTTTAGAATTCCTCATTAATTATCATGGGGAAGAGAAAAATTTTGGAGTAATAAATGTGAATTTTAAATTCACATGGTTGGAAGTACCTTAAGGATAAGACAAGGTCCTCATAAAGGAGGTCCTTGTTCCCATGTGAGTGATGTGACTTTTGAGAGATTTTAGAATTTCCCAACAACCTACATGGGGAAGACGAAAGCATTGGAGGAATAAATGTGAATTTTTAATTCACATGGGGAAGAGGTCCTAGCTAAATAAATAAAGTACTTATGATAAGTTGACTTGGAGGGATACCAAAAATGGCATAAGGATTATATTAAGGTTGTGTAAACAAGTGATTAAAAAGACTAATGAAGGATTAGAGGCAAGTGGAAAAATATGGAGGATGTGACATTAATCCTGATTAAAGGTGTACACATCCTGATCATGGATTAATTAAACTAATCCAAGTTAGAAGAGGATTATGGAGGACGTGATAAGGAGAGAATTTTTTTTTTTAAATTGATTTAAATTCAAAAGACTAAATGACTAAATTAAATAAATTGATATATTTATTTAATTTAGAGAAGAAGGGATGAAAGATAAAGTATTTAATTATTAAAATAAATATTTTAGAAAACTTAGGGGAAGGGGAAATATTAATTAAATAATTCATTTAATTAATATTGATGGGAAATACAAAATAGACAAATAAAGAGGATGAATTTTACCATATGGGAGTGGTCAAATTTGGATGTCTACATTTTGTCCCTATTCAAAATATTGTTAGAATAACAGTGTTGTGAAAAAAAAATGCAAATGACTCTATAAAGGAAGTGACTTAGAAAATGGTGCCCCAACATGGGAGAAGTAGTGTAAACTGCCCAAATGGTGGGAAATGAAGGGAGATGACTCGATCTCACAAGAAAATGACCATGATGGAGAAATGGAGGAAAATGGTAGGGTATGCCCCCTCGAGAGGGCAGTTGGGGAAGAAAAGGGGGCTTTGGGAGACTTCTCAATATGAGGAAACATAAGGTACCATTGGAGAGAGCTCAAAAAATCATGAAAATTGGCTTTTGAATGGAGTTAAACAGACACACTATGTGCAAATGGTGGCTCGCGGAGCTTAGAGGATTAGTTGAATTAAAAAAAGGTTAAATAAAGGGTAAAAACACCCTTAACTTAAAAAAGTTTAAAAAAAGGGGGAGAAAGTTACTTATAGTAATTTGAGGAATTACCATTCCTCATTTGTACACTTGGAAATTGAGTGAGATAGAGAGAATAGGAGAAGAAGGAGACGAGGATGGTCAAGGAGTACGATGATGGCATTATCCACCGAGGGGACGAGGTACGATGGTTCTTCCACTAGCATGCGGTTCCACACCAGGTTAGTCCCAAAACCCCCTTTGTGATTTTAAGCAATTTTTGGTGTATTTTCGAATTTTTAGGCAATTTAAAAACATGGGTTTTGGGATTGGGGTGGATTAGTGAAATGGGTAGGGGGAGAAATTGCAATTTCACCCATTGGGTAGGCAGAATCGCCTGTTTAGAGGTGGTGGGGAAGGGGGGTGGATTTTCCCAATTAGTGGGTAAACTCACCCAAAAAATGAATAAAATTCCCAAAAAAGGGCGGGATGGCCAAAGAAAGAGGCGAACTTGCCTTGGAATTGGGTAAATCTGCCAAAAATAGGGTTGGACAAGAAATGGATGATTGTGCCCCAGGGATGAGCTATTTTTCCCATCTAATATGTGAGTGTGCCTAAAGGATGGGCGATTGTGCCCATCCAAGGGGTGTGGCTGCCCATGGTGGTAGGATGACAGGCTTGCTCGTTTGTTGGGCAGATCTACCTACCGAAAGGGCAGGCTTGCTCACTTACCAGCTGGGCACAAACACTTGCCTACGGGGAGATGGGCGGGCTCACCCATGCCTGGGTAGGCTTTCCCATCCCAAGGGTGGGCTCACCCAAGGACAAGTGGGATCACTCGTCCCAAGGGTGAGCTCACGCAAAAGGTAGGTGGGCTCATCTAGCCAAGGGAAACAAGGAAGTAAAAAGGGGGAACATGCTCATAAAATAGGTTGGGATGATGAAAAAAGGAAAATTGGGTAAATTTTCCTTAAAAAGGGGGGAATTATTGAGGCGACAACCTAGGGATGAGAAGAAAATAAAGTGAAAAAGAGGGAAAGATGAAGAAAACAGTGAGGTGACTGACATGTTGTGTAGTGTGGATGTATTGGTTCAAGAGTTTGTAGACACGAGAGAGGCATTCAGATTGCCCTGGGGGCGACCATAGTGATGATGAATGGAGAGGATCACGAGGCATTGGTGTGAGTGGGTCTACTTCACATGCTGGGGTATCCCACAATTAGATCACATTGAGCATTGCTTACTGCTCTTATGGAGTGATGGAGCTTCGAGACCTCGACATTTCACCTCTTGACAAGGGAGATAACCGTTACGCTCAAGGATATGGGGAGGATTTTACAGCTACCTATAGCAAGCCACCTAGTGAGCAGGATGAGATCAGAGGGTGAGGTACTAGATCAGACCCTATGGGTCCTATTTGGATGAGAGGATTTACCACTGTAGAGGATGGTGTTGGATGTGGACAAATGTTTTGGGTTGGTTGTACCTCCACTACCCTTATACCTTTGCAGATTGATTAGAGGGTTATTATTACCAAACAAGAGTGGATGCCTCTATAGCCTCAGTTACATGGAGGTGGTGAGACACATCATGGAGCAGAGGGAGGGGGAGTTCACATGGGGTCCATGCGTGTTGGCTCAGCTATACAAAGTTATGCATGTAGTGTGTTATCGAGGGGCTCTTAGCATTACACATGTGATGTTGTTATAGATATGAGCCTAGGAGCACATTATCATGGCTAGGATAGGAGTGGTGATGAGAGGAGTGCAGGATCTAACACTACCAGTGGCATACTAGTATGGGACAAAGTACAGATGGGTATTTCATTACTTAGGCCTCGGTGATTTGGATAGATGGAGGATGCTAGATGATCTACAGGAGGAACAGATAGTGTGGAGACCCTACATGACATGGTGGTTCTCTAGATGGAGGAGAGATGAGGAGAGACACAAAGGATATTTTTGTGCAGTATCCTATATAGTCGAGAGAGAGCCCTATATAGTAGAGTTACATAGGGCAGACCGAGTGACAAGATAGTTTTAGATTTTGTAGGACATTCCTTGCGAACTAAAGAGATTCAGATGGATCATGCAAGAGTGACCATGGGGGGAGCAGATTATGGTTGAGTTTGCGAGATAGCAGTGGGAGGGGCTACAATAGGTATCCTATCTAGGTAGGAGAGGAGGGAGAGCAGATGCAGGAGTGACAGTCAGATTCTCCATGTCAACCCACATGGATTATGCCAATGGAGCTAATTACAAAGGAACTTGGTTTTGGGATAGAGGATGAGCTGAGACTGGTAGGTTAGAGGAGAAGGAGGAGGAGAGGATAGTAGAGGAGAGGGTAGGAGTTGGTTGAGGCAGGAGGTCAATAGGGGAGAGGACAAGGTGAAGCTGAGGCAGGAGGTCAGTAGAGGAGGGCAAGGAGGTGAGGGGACAATAGAGGAGAGACCAGGAGGAGGACAAGGCAGAGGAAGAAAGAGATGAGGCACAGGTGGAGGTAATGGATGTAGATGCTCTTGAGATTGACCCATTAGCCATGGTACCATATGTACCACCCCCACTAGAGGATTCAACTATACTATTGAGAGGGGTCATGGCAAGACTAAAGATTTCCAAGCAAAGACTTAGGGATTCAAAGGTTGTGAGGTGCAGACTAGAGGCTAAGGTGAGCATGTTACATGTAGAGGTGGACAGGGTATGGGAAGAGGGGCAAAGGGACTACGGGATCCTAGCAGACGAGGTATCACAATGCATAGAGGAGATACAAGTAGAGAGGGATGGTCTGTAGGCCGAGGTGAGCTAGCTATGAGTAGAGGTGACTCTACTAGAGGGAGAGGTGTCTAGAGAGCATGAGGAGTGAGTGGAGGTGAGTTAGGAGTGAGATAAAATACAGGTAGAGGTGACTATACTATAGGTGAGGGAATAACAAGAGCCTAGAGGAGTGGTAGACTAGGTATTGGTGGAGACCCTAGCAGAGGAAAAGAGAGTCATGGATGATTTGAGGAGACAGGTGGAGGGGCTACTAAGGGAGAGGACTAATTTGAGATGAGAGTGAGATGAGCTCCGTGACAGAGTCGAGGTAGTAGATTAGATAGTTGGAGACATGGGGTTGATGTAGGAGAGAGAGGAGGCTATGACAGCCTAGTTATAGATGATGCAACAAAGAGAGATGCAATACAAACATAGGTGCACACCCTATAGGGTGAGAGGGATGTGACAGTGGTACGGGTATAGGTAGTGGAGAGAGAGATGCAGTGCAAGCACAAGCACAGGCAGTGCAGAGCGAGGGTGGTGAGATAGGCGTTACAGTATAGTCATTGCAAAGGGAGAGGGATGTTGCACAAGAACAAGTATAGTCCATGCAAGATGAGAGGGATAGGGCTATAGATAAGGTGTCTTGAATGTGAGCAGAGATTGGTCAGCTATAGTTGGCACAAGACGCATGGGCATAGGAGAGGAGATCCATATGCAGATTCCAAGATAGGTACAGGGCAAAGCGGGATTCAGCCAAATATCAAGTAGCAAAGAGGGATGAGTATGTGTGAGAGGCCAACTTCTATATGGAAGCCTACTTCATAGAAGTGCCAAATCATGCACAATGGGTGCCTAACTACATCAGAGAAGCATTGCAGATACCGACACCATTCCAGTTAGCAGGGACACATACCCGTGGATATAGTAGTTATCAAGAGACCCCTCCATGCAAGGGGGAGTGCCAAACTCGCCACAAAGGTCAGATGTGGGCATCTCATAGTAGAGAGGATAGAGGATAGATGACAAGACACCAATTTTTGACAAGTGTAGGATGGGTGTACAATACAGAGCAGCAAAGATTAGAGTTGATTTCAGAGCCTTGCACTTATATTTTATTTGCTGATTACTGATGTATTTTGATGATATGATGGACATTATTATGGACCATGTGATAAACATTATATTTTTATTTTTATATTATATGCAACAGCCCCTATTGACACTATGTTGTGTTTATGTGATGCATATGTGTATGTTTATGATTTTATTATGGATGGTAATTATAATGCGATGAATGTATATGTTTATGATTATGTATGTTTATGCTTATATGGATGAGATAAATGATATGTATGATGTCTAATGTTTATTATGTAGGATGTGATGAATGATTTTATGACCTTATATGTTATGGATATGGATCTAACAATTTGTGAAGCAGGTGGCGATGTATGTGATATGTTAATGATATGGAATAATATGGAAATGAATTGATAATTCACATAGGCGGGAATGCAAAAAACCTATAATGTGGGATGAGATGAAATTAAATTCCTTTCAAATGCTAATAGATAAAGAAATGCAATGTGGACATGGCATTGAATAATGATGGACATAGGTGGTAGGTTGACTTTATTTGTGATCATGCTTGGTTTAGCTTCTAAAAAGTAAAGGTGTGTGGTATATGAGTGAGAACGTGAATGTAAATAAGGGCTTGCATTGTGATGAGGGTCAACAGTAGGCATATCATACTAGTTTGAGTTTATTTTCAAGTACTTTACCTGTAATCATTACAAAATTAAGGGAGGATTGGTGTGAAACTACACTTGTCAAGAACCGTAGGTATCTTGAGAAGAATGGGAGATGAGGGGATGAATGTTCGCACAACCATCATAGGTCATAGGTGAGATATAGATGCAATGCGACAAAATTGATCATGAAATGCAATCCTAATGTTCAAAGCATTGATTTTTGCTATAGCATAAGACACCATGTGCCAAGGTATGTAAACCAAGGTGGATTAGTGTCTAATGCGTAAAAAAAACATAGCAGACAAAAAGGCTACCCTAACACCCCAAAGTCATGAAGACCTTGGTTGGGTTAGCATTGGGATAACCACAAGCACAAAAGGATTCCCTAGTGTAACACAATACCTCATGAATCTTGGTGGGTGCTATGAGGGACAACCAAGAAGATAGAAACAAAGAAAAGATCAAGATATGCCTCTATGTTAACTAGTTGAAATGCACTATAATATGATAGATCATGGTGATCTTGATGAGGCATGATAGGGAGCTCAAATGATAAACAAAATCCAAAAGTATAAAAATATCATAATCAATTTCAAACATCCTTTGCCATAGGATCAAGAGGTTGGATGGGATTGATGAGGTCTGTTAGGAAGGATACATCCTATTGATACAAAAGATGGATACTAAACTAAAAGATCTATATGACGTAGGAGACTCAAAAACCAATTGAATCTCATGATACAAGTGGATCTCATTTATGAAGAACTGGCTACATAAGGACATAATTGATGACACGACATAGGATGTGAAACAAAAGACACAAGATTGACAAATCCTAAAGACCTAGGGGCTCAAGGGTCGATCAAAGATTATCCTTGCCTATGTGAAAGCACAGAGCCCTTGTAGTTCAAGAAAATACCATGGATAAAAGTGGAAAGGGGAAAATGGAGAGAAACGATGGAGAATGACAATTGGATTGACAAAAAGCAAAGAAAATCCCCGAGGGTGGATCAAATGATCAACCTTTCCTACGTGAAAGCGTAGGGGTAATGTAGTTTGAAAAAGACCAATTCAAAAGATGAGATCAAAAGACTGACATGACAAGATGGGATCTAAATGAAGACCGACACGATGAGGGAACCTAGAGGGAAGCCAAGGATTGACATGACAAAAGGGACTGCCGACACAAGCTCAGATTAGGATAAAAGCTTAAAATGATGAATAGAAAATGAAGATCATCCAATGTTCAACCAAAATATACCAAGCGACAGGATGGAGGATACAGATGAAAGGAAAGGATCGATAGGATGATGTGGATATGAGATCAAAATGGGTGGAAGCATAAGGTAACTAGGACACAAGGTAGATTATCATTAAGCCTTGTATGAATGGCACTTGTGACCAGGTTTTTACCAAACGTACTTATCCAAGGTGCCACCAAGGGTGGTTTTCACCATAGGACAAATTATTTCTCTTTACTATTTTTGGATCTTTTTTAATTTTTATTTTTCATTTTTGATGATTTTTTAATTTTTTTGTATTTTTTGGATTTTTCTAGGATAGGATACCCCAACTAACTTAAGTGTAGAACCTCTTCAGGTGCATGATGTTAATGGGTTCCTCTAAGGGCTCCCCTTCAGGTGTAGCAAGTCTATATGCCCTTGATCCATATTTTGTTGTGATGACATAGGGACCAAGCCAATTTGCTTCAAATTTCCCTTTCTTATCTTGATCCTATTGAGTGCATTGATTCTCTTTAAGGACTAAATCACCAGCGTTGAACTAGAGAGGATGGAACTTCTTATTGTAGCTTCATTTAAGGTGATTCTGATATGCTTGGAGATGATTATACACATTGATCTATTTTTCATCAAGGAGTTCTAGCTGGTTGAGTCTTGCAACCTGAGAATCTTCATCACTAATAAGATTCTTCAAGGATATTCTCAGTGAGGGAATTTCAACCTCAATTGGAAAGATGGCATTGACACCATAAATGAGAGAATATTGAGTGGCACTAGTAGGGGTTCAGATGGAAGTGTGATAGGATGAAAGGGTGGGATGGATGTGAAAGTTCCAATCTCTACCACTATTATTGACTACCTTTTTAACGATCTTGATCAAGGTTTTGTTGGTAGCTTCCACTTGACCATTACCTTGGGGGTAATAGGGCATAGACCAATGGTGTTGAATGTGAAATGTGTCATAGAGATGCTTCATGGCTTGGTTCTTTAATATTTTTTCGTTATCAAAATTGATGGTGGATGGGATTCTATATCTACACAGAATATGGAAAAGGATAAATTTAGAAATCTGAGTACCTATGATTTGTGAGAGTGGCATAGCTTCCATCCACTTGGTGAACTATTCAATGGAAATTATGATAAAGGTATGACCATTAGAGGATGGGGGATATATCTTTCCAGTTAAATTGAAACCCCACTGAGAAAAGGGCCATGGTGCTATATGAGGCTGCAGATCCTATGCAGGAGCATGTATCAAATCTGTGTGATGTTAACAAGTTAGGAAATTTTTCACAAACTCAAAAAAATCATGTTCTAATGTTGGCCAATAGTAACCTACTCAAATAATTCTTTTAGCCAGGGCCATTCCATTTGAATGGGCCCCACATACACAACTATGTACCTCTGTTAACACAATGTGAGCTTCGGTCTCATTTAGACACCTGAGGAGGGTTCCATCATACCCATGATGATAAAGTGTATCACCTATGATAGTGTAACATGAGGTGCATTGAATGAAGTATTTTCTTTGGTTATGTGTTAGGTCAGGAGGTAAGATGTTATCATGCAGATAAGTGTAAATATTGTGAAACCATGGTGACGTAGGACCTACAATGCCACACACCATCTAACTTTCGAGATATAATATGTTTGATTAAGAGTTGTTCAATGAGGAACTCACACTCTGTTCAATCTTTAGGCATGTTGTTTAAGGAAACAATGGTATCCATGGCATCTGCTACTTTGTTCTACACTCTTAGAATCTGGTCAAACTGGATGGAAGTGAAATACTTTTTGAAGTCATCTACCATGCGCTTGTAAGGTAGTAGCTTATCATGTTTTGTAAGAAACTCATCATTGAACTATTTGATGATTAGTTGGGAATCACCAAAGACTCTTAAGTGAGTGATATGCCATTGGATTGCAATTTTGAGGACAGTTAGAAGGCTTCGTATTTAGCTATGTTGTTTGGGCACGAAAAAGCCAACTTGAATGACTTCAGTATATAATCACCTTAGGGAGTGATGAGCAAGATTCTTGCCCTAAATCCATTATGTATGTATGACCCATCAAAGTATAGTGCCCATGTGGTCACTTTTGTTACTATAAAGACCCCTTCATCAAGAGATTTTCTTGTCATAGGATAGGCATCTATCAGGGGAGCATCTACTAGTTGATCTGCTATCACTTGTCCTTTAATAACTTTTTGATCCACATATTCTATATCAAACTCATTTAACAACATGACCCACTTAGCCATTCGACCAGTCAGAGTTATCCTGGATAATAGATATTTGAGTGGATTAACCTTGGATATGAGCTTCACTGGGTGACTGAGCATGTAGTGTCAAAGTTTCTATGGGTTGAAGACCATAGCTAGACAAGCTTTTTCCATCAGGGAATAATTGAGTTCATATCCCACTAGGGTCCGGCTAATGTAGTAGATTGCTCATTCCTTTGATGACTCATTTTGTTGTGCCAGCAATGCCCCCAGTGCCACTGAAGTATCAAAAATATACAACAAGAGCAGCTTACTTGGAATTGGTGGCATAAGGATTAGTGGGTGAGCCAAATACTCTTTTATCTTGTCGAAACCAAGTTGAAATTGTTGATTCCACTTAAAAGTGTTATCCTTTTTTAGGAGATGAGTGAATGACTAGCATTTTTCGGTTAATTGAGCTACAAACTACTGGATAGATTGTAACTTGCCTTGGAGACTCCTTAACTATTTGAGATTACACAATGGGAGCATATCCATAATTGCCTTGAATTTTGTTGGATTGACCTCTATGCCTCTTCTAGAGATGATGAAACCTAGGATTTTTCCTGATGTGACCCCAAAGACACATTTCTTAAGATTTAGTCGTAGCTTATAATGCTCTAGATACTCAAAAATATTCTTAAGGACCATCGGGTGCTCTTCCCTTGTTCTTGATTTCCCTAATAGATCATCAACATAATCTTCCATTATGAGATGAATGAGATCATGAAAAATGATGATCATGGTGCTTTGGTAGGTTGCCCCCACATTATTGAGGCCAAAGGGGATGACATTGTAACAAAACGTGCCCCATGGTGTGGTGAAGGTTGTTTTATGCTAGTCTTCAAGCACAATTCTGATATGATTATATCTAGATAAGTCATCCATGATGGAAAGCATCTTGTGCCTTGTAGTTAAATCTACCAACATGTCGATGTTTGGAAAAGGGAAATCATCCTTATGATAGGCTTTGTTGAGGTCTCAAAAGTCTATACAAATCCTGATATTGTCATTTGGTTTGGCCACTAGCACTATGTTTGAGATCCAATTAGACTAGTTAATGGGCCTTATGAATCTAGCCTCTAATAGCTTCTCCAACTCTTTCTTGACTAGTAGAGCTACTTGGGGGTGCATTTTTTGGAGCTTTTTATTGACAGGTTTGGCATTAGGATGTACATCCAGATGATGTACTACTGAAGTAGGATCAAGACCCATCATATCTGAGTATGTCTATGTGAAATTGACGATGCCTTCTTTGAGAAGCTTGGTGATGGTAGAGTATTCTTCCTCTGATAGTGCTTTGGCTAGATATGTGATCTTGGGATCCTCTTCAGTTCCCAAATTTATCTCTTGTGTTTCCTCAATTAGAATGGATGATTGTTTAGATAGTTGAGTGCCTAAAAGGGAAAGATGAACATCCCCATTGTTAGAAACCAAGATCTAAAATGCAAACCAGAAAATAACCTTCCACAAAGAGAAAAATAAAAAAGCAGAGAGATTGCATGAAGATGTGAAAATTGATATATTCAAAGTACAAATAATTACAAGAGATAATTTGCTTTATAAAAGAAAAGATGCATAAACCTAATCTTATCTTGAGCAAAAAGATAGCTCAACAAGATAAGGATAACAACCTATAACCTAGGAATTAAAAAATGCCTAAGTAAACTTATGTAAAGTGTAATTAAATAATTACTTACACCAACAACTCCCATAAGTGCAACTTAGGGAGAAGAAAGTTATTATGCAAGAGATGTGAGATGGGTCCCAACAATAAAGGCTTAATCAAGTACCCATTTAAAAATGCAAAGAGAGAGAAAACCCAGTGGGAAAATCCCCCTTAATGATGCAAAGAATCACTGGAAGAACTTTGATGAAGCAACACTGGAACCCAATCCAGAAAGCAAAGAAATATACTTCTGTTTGCAAGAAACCATAATGGAATCACAAATGCAATAGTAGACCTGATGCCAAGGAATAGTGGAAAATCACATACTAGATCAACCCTGGAAGCTGTAAGCAACAGTAGATAAAAGGATGAAGCCACCCATAATGATGAAAAAATCTAGAAGTTGAGTCCTCGAAGCCAATGCCAAACTGAAACTAAAACTGCCCCATAACATGAGTACCATCAAGATTCTGGAACATTAACCATAAAAATATGGCCCTCAAACTGAGAAGGATTTGAACCAATGCGGATCAATAACCATAAACTCCCAATGTGAAGTGTGAACCGATGCAAACCAAAGATGTGTCCAGCTAAGCAAGAAAGAAGCTAAAAGAAACAATAGGAAACTAGACACGCTCATGTGATTTTTCACCAATACAAAAGTGTGATGCAAGAACCCCCCCTTAATGGAACTTTATATTAGTTTGTTATTACAATACCCAATAATTGCAAAAGGAGAGAAAGCAAAAAACATGCAGAAACTACAGAAATAGAAGCGAAAATGAAAACCTAGTGCACAAAACAAAGAACAAATTCATGCACAAAATAAGGCACACATCTTCTAAAAAGGACCTCAAATCTGCATAAAGGTCAAAACCATCTTTCTAATGCCTCTTGAATCGTGAAAAATGGATAAGTGAGTCAAAAGATAGGTCTCCCAGAGTGAAAACAACAACATCTAACTTCTGAGCCTGAAAAAGGTATGAAAAAAGAAAAAAACATCATACTGGCACCATTGCGTAGAGCATCGAAACATCTTTCTGATGATATCTCGTTTGCAAAAAAAGGACGTCGTATGCACAAGTTACGCTCATTTCAGTGAAAGTGCTTTGTAGAGGCCCAATAAGCCCTTCTACAGCCGTCAGGGGCTAAAAATAAAAGCCCCTGGTTGCCTGGACAAACCAGGGGGATGGTGGTAAGCACCTGGGGTTGAGTCCCTGGTCGTCCATGTGATCGGGGTAGGTGCTTCGGGTGGCAATGGCTGGAACTATTGGTGGCGGTGGAGGAATAGTGTGGAGTGGGTAGTGCAACCGGTGGTAGCGGCACTGTGGTGGTGCAGGGGTGGCACGATCTGTTCTAAACGGGTCATGCAAAAAAATCAACCCGAATTTTTTATTATTTTAATTTTTTTAAAAAATTTCCATTGGATTCAGAGCACTGGAAAAAGTCAAAAATGACTTTTATTTCATTCATTTTAGCCATATTTTTTCTTTGATACCATGTTAGAAACCAAGATTTGAAATGCAAACTAGAAAATAACCTTCCACAAAGAGAAAAACAAAAAAGCAGATAGATTGCATGAAGATGTGCAAATTGATATATTCGAAGTACAAATAATTACAAGAGATAATTTTCTTCATAAAAGAAAAGATGCATAAACCTAATCTTATCTTGAGAAAAAAGATAGCTTAGCAAGATAAGGATAACAACCTATAACCTAGGAATTAAATAATGCCTAAGTAAACTTATGTAAATTGTAATTAAATAATTAATTACACCAAAACCCATCTTCCAGCACCTCATGAAGGTTTTCGCTATTAGATACACCCTTTTTTTTTTACTTTTTCTTAGTTAAGAAGCACCTCGGGGAGGTTTTCGCTAGGTGATCCTTTTTAATTTTACTTCTTTTTACTTTTGCGATTAGGGTGTTCATCTTCCCCCAATCCCATAAGATGTATATACATATGCACTGAGGGAAAAGTATCGATAGGTGCACTACCCTATAGGTCCCAATCTATGAGTTCAGGATGACGAAGGGATAGGATAATGGAGAAAATTGATAAGAATTCGCACATGGAAGAAAGGTCAGTGTGATCCACATCATCATATGTGTGTTTAATGGATTCCTCCTCTGGTATGTCTTCAAGGAGATAGTTGCTCTCATTGACATTATTAGAGGCATTAGATGATGCAATAGGACCTTTTTGTTTGGTGTCATAGCCCAAGCCCAAATTTCTTAGATGCACAAAAGTATCTATCGGTTGTCATCTTCCTTGCTCTTCTACACCAAGGCCTCCCCCACGATAATTGTGTTTCTCTACAAAATTAGAAGGCCAAGGATAGGTCTCTTGGAAATAGTCTTTCAAAGGGGGAGAGGGTTCAGGTTCTTCACAATATACACATTGCTTGATGTCATCTTTTGGTGTTCCTTGCCTTAACCTAAGAGAGCAAAAGGTATTGGATCCCACATTTTTGGAGCTCAAGGTGTTCATCTTCTCTTCTTCCTTTGGTGCAGTATGAGAAGGTTGGTTGTATGTGTGTGGTGAAGGTAGCATAGTTACCACGTCCAAAGTTGTATGCATTTCGTATTCATCACATCCCTTGTCAATGGTCTAGACTTTAGTAAGGGTGGAATCATATGCAAATGGAGTGGATGAAGTAGTGGCTGATGCATTGGTAGATGAACAGGAGGATGATGCCTATGGTGGTCCCATTTCCACTCCAGGGAAATAGTGGGAATGGGGAAAAGAAGCTTCTAATACTTGAAAATATTTGAATGGTTGAGGATCCACGTGAATGGTAACTTATACCCTGTTAAATGGGAATTTCAAACATTGGTGATATGTGGATGGAATGGATTACTTAGCATGGATCCATGGAAGGCCAAGGAGGAGGTTATAGAGGATTTCCAGATCAAGGATGTAACAAGTAGTGTACTGTACAACTAGCCCAACTTTGATTGGAAGACATATTGTTTCTTCAGAATCATGATCTACATTATCGTATTTTTTGATAGTGATGACTTGATTGTTTAAGTTAGCATGGGTGTATCCCACCTATTTTATGAATTTTAATGTGCAAAGGTTCAGGGTAGAACCATTGTCTACCGAGACCCTCTTTACTTTATGTCAATTTACAAAGACCTCTAGATGGAGAGGATGATTATGGTTTGAGGCAATGTAGGGCATGTCATTGGAACCAATGCTTGAAATTGTGTAGGGTTTATGTCATTGGAACTAGAGTGTCTTGTAAGGACTTGTTTAGGATTTCTTGGTATATGGGAGAAGACTTAAGCAAATCCAGAATGGATATTTGTGCCAGAGTCTTTCCTAGATGATCAAGAATGTTATATTGAGAACTCACAAGTGGCGGCTAGTTGGATGTGGAGGCTCCAGGGATTGTGATATGGGTTCAGCAGGTTGTAACAACACATTGTGGATCCTTTCCTTTTACGTGTATCATAGACACATGTGGCTCTACCTGTTCGATGTGCATGACAATGCCTTGATAATCAAATGACACATTTTTGTAACTTATGTTGTTTGTGTTGTTATTTTGATTATTATTGTTGCTAGGCTCAGGGTTTGAGTTTGACATGCTAGGACCTTGGTTATGCTTAGGGAAAGCATTCTGAAACATTGTAGTTGAGCATTAGATGAAGGTTTCGTGTTTGCATTGACATCTATGTTACCTCTATCTATGAGATCCTAGATGTACATTTTTCAGTCCTTGACACTTGTTCAATGTATGCCCTTTAATCTTATGGAACTCACAATACTCATTTTCTTTAAAGCAGGCTAGTCTAGGCTTGGATTCGTCAAGGGGCTTGGTCATAGGATATGTAATCGAGTAATTGGCTTGAAGAATCCTATTAAACACAACACTTAGGGGTTCTCCTAGTTGGGTAAATTGATGTTTGTTACCCCCTTGATTTTTCTAACTGAATTGTTGGGGTGGACGAGGTGCCCCTTGTGGACTGATATAGCATTTAGAATTGACTGCTGAGGAGGAGGATAGTGTAGTTTTTGTGAAGCATTAGCCACTTGGACATGTTTGGTGTCAGTGACACCATCATTGACAACATTTTTGTTCTTGTTCCAATAACAAGGACTATCCCCAGATGAATTCTCTTTATTAGAGTTAAAGATTTTGACTAACCCTTTGGCAATAAGAGCCCTCTCAAGGATAGGCCCTTTCTCCACTATTTCTATGAAGGTCATGACACAGTGAAGTTTGAAGTTATGGGCCATATCCGGATGAGAGTTTTCAATAAACAAGGTGACCATGTCCTTTTCCCTTAGTGAGGATTTCATTCGACTAGATAAAGCTCACCATCTTTGAAGATAGCTTGCAAAGGTTTCTCCCTCACACTGCTTTTCTTTTAGGAGATCTAACATATCGATGTCCTCCAAAATAAAGGAGAAATGGGAGACAAACTCTTCTGAAAGTTGTGCAAAGGACTTGATAGATCCCTTCTCAAGACCCATAAACCAGTCAAGAGCTATCCCTTGTAAGTTCCTAGGAAATAAACGCATGAGGTAATTTTCATTATACATGACTTCTTGATAGTGGGCATAGAACTCCTAAAGGTGAGCATTGGGGTCTTTTGTTCCCTTATACTTATCGAATTTCAGTATTTTGAAATGCTTCAGAAAAGGAACCAGTGAAATAGAGGGATCAAATGGATAGGGAAAAATGTCCTCAAACTTAAATGATTGTTTGTCGGTCCTTACTTGCAAGTCCTTTAACACAGCTTTGACTTCCTCCATATCTGTATTGATAGGCGTTGCAGGAGTCAGATTAGATGGATTAGGCTAATTGTATGAAGGATATTGCTGGTATGATGAGGATGGTACAAAACCAACTTGATCTTAAGTTTCTGGAGGTGTATATGGAGGCATTTTCTAGAATTGATTGGTGTAAGTAGATTGTGGTTGGTGATTGACGTAAGGCGGATAGGAGGATGACAAATTTTGATAGTAAGAGATGGATGTTTCTTTTTGATAGAGTGGTTGTTGTTGATAATATGAAGTGGATGGAGCACCCTGCTAATATTGTGTAGGAGCTTGGTAGTATGATGACATGGAATCCCCTTGCTAGTATGATGGTGCTTGATGATAGTAGGACATGGATGGAGCACCTTGTTGGTATTGGGGTTGCTACTGAGTGTAGTATGGATTGGATTGGTAATTTTACCCAACATTGGGTTGTTGTGTAGTATAGGGAGGTGGTTGTGGATTAGATGACTATTGGTAAGGATTCATGTGTGATTGTGGAGGGTTGGTGTAAAGAGGTGGTTGAGTCTGTGGTGGATTCTAAGAGACCAAATGGAGATTTGGATTAGGATTGGATGTAGTAGCATAGGTGGTATATGTACTTGACAGATGGTAGAGATATTATGTGAGAGGGTTACATTGTGTTTGTGTAGGAATGTGTGTATGTTGGGGTGGTTGTTGCTGCTGTGGTGGCTGCTGATAGGGAGGATGAGATGGGATGTGTTGTTGTGGGATCATTGTGGAAGCACCGTGGGGTAGTTGTGGAGGTTGTGATGTAGGTTGCATCACTTGATGTGGGGGTTGTGTAGGAATAGTAGTGTGTTGTTGAGGAATCAGTACATTTTTTTGTGGAATTGAAATGCTTTTTTGCGGGATCATGATGTTTTGCTACAGAGGTTGTTGATAAGGTGGTTGATATGACATGGCAGCGATAGTAGCATGTTGTGGCAATGCTTGTGAGGGGATAGTAGTGTGTTATGACAATGCTTGGAATGTAGTGGAGTGTTGAGGATTAATGGGAGGCTATTGGAATGCAGGGATGCTACCTTGAGGTGGTGGCGGTAGATTGCCAATGGGTACAAGCCTTGGGGATGACATCCATGCAAAGACAAGATTGCCCCCGATGTTGACGGGTGGTTGACTAGGATGCTAAGGTAGGAGTGGTGGAGCAAATGGAATATTTTGTGGTAAGCTATAGGCATAGGGGTCATTAGGATTAGGTGGTGTCGTAGAGGCTCTAGATGGGAGGTGAAGATAACTTGTGACTTGATGTATTATGACATTTTCAAACTCAGGGTGATACCAATTTTCTATAGGTGCACCTTCGAGGACATATATAGATTTCTTGGAACATTTTGTGAAGTCTGTGGGTCTTGAGGTGCTGGGAGAGACTAGGTCAATATATTGTGATGTATCAAAGTCAGGTGGTGGTTTGATTCCTTTGATGATCAGAGTGGCGAGAATCTTATCCCCATGCTCATTGAGGAGGCGATCCATCATCTTAACATTAACAGGATTGCTAAGGTATTCATCAACTATAACTTTAGGTTAATTAAACATGTTCTCATCTTCAGGCAGTGAAGTGTTTTGAACGTTAGTATTGGATTGTGATGAGGCACCGCTATTGGGATCCTAAGGGATATTCGTACCATTGTTGGGATCCTAAGGGATATTCAGCTGGGAACCTTGGGCTTATTGTTCTACCATTTGCTTCTTTGCTTGTGATCAAGTTTGAACGGGCATGAAAGTGAAAAACTACCAAGTGGATTAAGATGGGACTAAAAAATGAGATGCAAAGATGACCTAAGCGATGATTGGAAGATTGATTGGATTGGATAAGGGATCAATTGATTGGATGATTGGATAGGGATGTGATTGGATTAGACTGGATAAGATCGATTGATGAAATGATTGATAAGATTGGATAATGGATGAGATAAGATGATGAAAGGGATTCTAAACCAAGTTTAGATATCATCCTAGGTGACTTAAGGTGTTGATTGATCGGATTAAGGATAGATAGATGAGTACGGTACCGAATCCACCTTGAGATGAAAGTGGATTGATTGGTCTGAAGACAATGATTGACTTAGGACAAATGATAGTCCTAAGTAGTTGTGGTAGGATGATGATCAGTTTCAGACACCTAAGACAATTTGGATAATAACTTCAAACGAAGTTCAGGAAATTTGGATTGAGAAAACAATAATGGATATGCAAATTAGAGATGTTTTAATATATTCCTATATGATTCAAATGGTGAATGGATGACCTTTGGAAAATGCAGATGGAATAAAGTGAAGATTACAGATAAATGAAAGATGCAAATGACTTGGAAAACAACAAGCTTTTCAAGATCACATTAGATTAACTTTTTGGAAAAAGATTAGAGTTTCCTAAATAGGTGACAGAATCACCCAAACAAGGAGCATAATCGCCCAAACAAGGCGTAGGATCACCCAAACAGGGTGCAGGATCACCCAAACAAGGTGTAGAATTACCTAAATAGCTAGCAGGGTCGCCCAAATAGGATGCAAGATCGCCCAATTTGGGTGTAGGATCACCCAAACAGCTAGCAAGGTCACCCAAACAAGATGCACAATCATCCAAACATGGTGCACAATCACCTAAATAGATGGTTGGCTCAACCAAATAGGGTACACAATCGCCTAAACAGATGGAATGGTCACCCAACTAGGCGACAAGGTCACCCAAATAGGTGACAGGCTCGCCTAAATAGCTTTCGGATTTGTCTAAATCTGAAAATGGTCAAACAACATCAATAAACTAAGTAATGGACAACTCTAACAGGGGAAATGGACCCTCTGAATGGGGAAACAAACTCTCCAAATAGGGAAACAAACTCTCCTAATGGGGAAACTAACTCTCGTATCAGGGAAATGAACTCTCCAAATGAGGAAATAGACTAACCAAACAAGGAAAAAAACTCTCCTAGTGGGGAAATGGACTCTCCTAATGGGGAAACAGACTCTCTAAATGGGAAAACGAATTCTCATAATGGGGAAATGAACTCTTCGAATAGGGAAACAAACTCTCCTAATGAGGAAACAGACTCTCCTAATGGGGAAATGGACTCTCTGAATGGGCAAACAGATTCTTGAAATGGGGAAACAAATAAATAGATAAATTGAACAGATAAATGAACTAACTAAATGGAAGAAAAGATTGGCTATTCAAGGTGAAAACTCACCCAATTATGTTGAAAAATTACCTATTTGTAGGGAATGGGTGAATATTATGACTCTGGAGACTGACAAGGGACTGAAACAACAAGCACAATCACCCAAGGATGAAGTAGGTTTTCCCAAAATAGTGGCACAGTCACCCCTTTTGATGAAACAAGAAAATGTGATGGGCTATTTAATTGATAGAATGAGTTAGACAAAGAGCAGAATCACCCCTTTAAGTGTTAGGCTCACCCAACTCAGTGGTAGACCCCAAGCAAGGTGCAAACTTACCTATTTTGCGAAGAATGGGAAATTTTGACAAGAACTGACTGAGAAATAACTCAGAAAAGAGACAGGGTTGCCCCTTTGGATAGTAGGTTCGCCCCAAACAACAAGAAGTTTTCCCTTGACAAAGGAAAACTCACCCAAACAACAGACTTGGACTTGACTTGGATGAAAAATAGCTATGGAAAAGGACAAAAACATAGCAAATAGAAAACAAAAGGTAAAGCTGACTCAACCAAATAGAAATGCACTGGTTCCACACAAAGAAGACAGTCCAAGCAACACAATCCTAAGACTAGTAAGAAGGGTATGGCCAACATGGACCTCTATCTAGGCTAAACAAGGTGATCTAGGGATTCCTCAATATACACATGATACGTGAGCTACAACTGTGAACACCAACCTATCATAGGCGTGAGTTGGAAGCCCCAACAAGGTATTGGAAACTTGAACCAACTCTTCATGTCTTATCTAGGTATCACCCTAGCATTGACACTTTGCCAAACATGACATGACTAGATTGTAGTACAACTTTGGCTCTCCCCCCATTATATACCCTGCCGGTACATGTGGTTGGGATCATCCCTTGGGGTGATAAAATACCTAAGCAAGTCCCGCTAAAAGAAGACACTAGACATTTTTGGCTACTCCCTAGGCTTGCACGAAGTGCAAGGGGAGAACTTGAACATTCTAATATCTCCTGAGTAACACAGATGGACTAAAGTGGACTACAATTTCTCTTCACCCAAGATCACTAAATGGCACAAGGGTATTGAATACGTCAATAGTCCACTTAATAAGTATAGAAAACAAGATTATTTGACCCCTCCTAATTAATTTTATGTGCCTAAATAGTATGAAAAATAGCAAACAAACAAAACTAACTACACTGGGACTGACCATTCTACAAGAAACTGTTAGTAGTTTGAACCTCTAGCCTTTGACAAGTGAGAAACAGGTGCACAAACATTAGGAAAAAGTAGACACACTCACAAACGAACATGTTAGGGGGTCAGTACCTGAAAATGATAAGAAACAAACTCTGAAAATGAAACTTTAAGTCACTTTTTACCTCAGAATCTCCTTTGTCTAAAGCAAAATCACCCCTATTAGCAACAAAATCACCTTTGTTAGTGTCAGGATCGCTTGTTTTAGAGGTAGGCTTGCCCCTGTCAGAAACAAGATTTCCTGTTTTAGAGGCAGGCTCACCTGTTTGTAGAAAGAAGGCTCACCCAAGTCAGGAACAGGGTCGCTTGTTTGAGAAACATGGAGTAGATTTTCCCCTATTTGAGAGATGGGAAATTCTGCAAGTGCATAATCGCCTCTATTGAAGGAAGGCTCGCCTATTATGAGGGTAGAATCACCTCTATGTAACATGAACCTGCAAAACTTCAAACAACAAAAAACATAAAAAGAGCAAACCCATTTATGGGTCCCACTGAGCATGCCAAAAATGTGTGCAACGTGGTTTCCTACCCTAAAAGATACAAAATCAAAGAAAATGAAAAAGGAGAAATACACAAAACACCGCCTCAAGATAAGCCTAGTTGAACTTCAACAAAATAAAGATTAAACAAAATATTTACCTTGCCCAAGTTTATCATTTGATTGGCCCTTTGTTGTAGATTAGTTGTGTGCTCCTTGATGGAAAATAAGTTAAAATAATATGCAAAATGATGTAGATTGGATAAGGAATGCAATAATGGATGTGGGTATTTGGATAAATGTATGGAAATGCATGCAATGAAAGCTTGAAGAGTGCCACAATGGAGGATGAGAATGCAAGTGTTTGAATGCTTGTGTTTGAGAGTGGAATGCTAGATTTCTTGTAAATTTTTGTGCATAAATATGAGACCAAATCATTTATTTTATGGGAAGAGTCTCTAGAGATTTGGATGGATGGGATTTAGCCAACATGGACAAGATGAAGGGCTATGGTGATTTGAGGACTCACAAGCCCTCGCATCTTTCCATGTGGAAAATGAGGTGGCAAAAGGACATGTGAGGTAGAGAGAGGACATGTGAGGTGGAGGTACTTGCAAGTACCTTGGAATTAGGGGAAGATTTCCTCAAAAGGATGTTTTTGTCCCCATGTGGGAAGGATGTTGACATGTGAGGAATTTTAGAATTCCTCACTAATCATGATATGGAAGAGAGAAATGTTGGAGTAATAAATGTAAATTTTAAATTCACATGATTGGAAGTACCTTGGGTATAAGAGAAGGTCCTCATAAAGGAGGTCCTTGTCCCTATGTGAGTGATGTGACTTATGAGAGATTTAAGAATTTCCCAACAACCTACATGGGGAAGAGGAAAGCATTGGAGGAATAAATGTGAATTTTTAATTCACATGGGGAAGAGGTCCTAGCTAAATAAAGTTCTTATGATCGGTTGACTTGGAGGGATACCAAAAATGGCATGAGGATTAGATTAAGGTTGCACAAATAGGTGATTAATAAGACTAATGAAGGATTAGAGGCAAGTGTAAAAATATGGAGGATGTGACATTAATCTTGATTAAAGGTGTGCACATCCGAATCATGGATTAATTAAACTAATCCAAGTTAGAAGAGGATTATGGAGGATGTGACAAGGAGAGAGAAAAGAGGGAATTTAAAATTGAATTAAATTCAAAAGGCTAAATGACTAAATTAAATAAATTGATATATTTATTTAATTTAGAAAAGAAGGGATGAAAGATAAAGTATTAAATTATTAAATTAAATACTTTAGAAACCTTAGGGGAAGGGGAAATATTAATTAAATAAGTCATTTAATTAATATTGATGGGGAATATGAAATAGATGAATTTGACCATATGGGAGTGGTCAAATTTGGATGTCTACACTATGCTTCTTTTGATACATCTAGAATATGAACTAAAGTATTGTGACCCAATAAGAATGAGATGGATGTATCCTATAGAACAATATATGAAGATTTTGAAAACAAATGTGCGTACTAGGGAAAAACTGAAAGGTAGCATGTCTAAGGGATATTCAATGCAAGAGGCCATGGGATTTTGTACAAAATATATGAAGGATTTTAAAAATGTCAATCGACGTGTATGGGATGATGATGAAGATGAGAGAGTTACAGGTGATACATCAAGAAAGAAGTGTGATACATGCCTATATTCTTCAAAACACATCTTCATTCGATAAGTGGCATAGGTAAAAAAAATTACACAATAATTTATTTACTCAATTGCATTTACAAATTTATATTATTAACCTTACTATTTGTAAGTTAATATTCTATGTATAAAATATGAAGAAGACAATCAAGCTTGGATGCAACATCAACCTCAAAAGTGCAGACGCCATGCTGATTTGATTGGAGGTGATTATTTTCCAAAGTTTGGAGAATGGATTTCTAATGCAGTCAATGATGCAAAAGAAGAAGGTCAAGATATAGCAATAGAGGAAAGTGAGCTTTCACAATTTCCACATTTATGGGCTATTTGTTTCAATGGAATGTGGGCCTATGGTAGTCATTTAAGAATGGAAGAAAAAGAAAAAGAAAAGACAAATTTTGATTGTGTTGTTAGTGTTGAATTTCTTCATGAAATAGAGAATAAATTTTATGTTGGATTCATCCAAGAAATTATTCAAGTGGACTATGGTGAAAATAGTCCTATATTATTAAAATGTAAGTGGATCTAACCATCTATGGTACAATTTGTTGAGTATGGATTTGTACGCACAAATACCAGATAATTTTTATCAAATATGAACGAGTTGTATGTTCCCCTCTTCAAATTAACCAATCATTTTTAATTGATGATGTAAGAAGCCCAAGATGGTCGTATTTCATTCAAATATATTCTCATTCAAAATGAAAATTCATGGAAGTTGTTGATATAATGCCTAATGAGCAATATGTTAATTTACAAGAAACATTCGAATAAGTGGATAAAGATCATGGAGTATTTGAAGAAGAGATTGGGAGAGAGCATGCATTGCATGTCATAGATGAGGATGAGGAAGAAAATCAAGCACATGCAGACATGAGTGATTAGGATTTTGATCTTACTAGAAATGCAGATGATTATGATGATGTTTTGTCACCTTAAGAGGTTAGATTGTCACCTAAAATTTGGTTATATGTATGGTGTAATTTATTATTGAATGTAATAAAGATTTGAGTATAGGTATGCATATTCACTATTGTTTTACTGATACATTTTTTGATTCAATCATCATTATTCTGCTAGTACATTGTATACAAAAATTGAGATGTTCACTACTGAATTAAAGTGCATTTAAAGTTAGGTTCGATCATTCTTAGTTTTCTTACTTTGGTTGAAAATTTGAAATTAATTTTTTTTAGTTAGAATATAATTTCTTGTATGTCCTATATGTTTTCTAGATGCAAACACATAATGAACATATGCAATTTAATAATACATATAGATATCTTAACATTAGGTGAACTAAGCCTCCTCGTTACAAAAAAAAATGATCTCTTAGGTATGAGTGACACTAAAAACTAAAATTAAGAGACTGCAAAATTAGAAAATTATTCAATCATTTCAATAAAATGATATCTAAAATACTACATTCATAGTAAAATCCAATACCACACTACCAAAATAGTCAATAAAGGTATGTGTGGGATGGCAAGACATATAGGTCAATGTACAAATGCTTACTGCAATATTGCGGAAACCAAATATGAATATCACGAGGTGGAAATGAGAACATGTTAACAATGAAAGTAAACCATAGCCCCACAAGGGGTAAATAGTGACACTATAGTATGGCGGTGAACAATCACTCAATCAATAGAATTAGCTCACTATCTTGCAGGAGTCCAAAGGGGTGTGTGTGGGGTGGTGGTACTATTAACCCTACCATAATGCTACCCAATAGCATCCTTGATATGATAAAGTTGTATGGTGGTGAACAATCACTCAACCACTAGAATTAACATGTCATCCTATAGGAGTCCAAATGGGTGTGCATAGGGTGGTGGTACTACTAACCCTACCATACAGCTACTTGCAGCAGTCTTGATATGACAAAGTGGTACTATGGTACAAGCTATCAAAGCATTTAAATCATCAATGGAAATGATTACTCCTCTAAACATGAACCATTCGATTTCCCAAGATAAAATTCATGTATTCAAACTCAAAATATGGAAAGATTATGAAATATTTTGCACAAATTGATACTAATGGTGAGGTGACCGAGCCCAACAACAAATATTACTTGGGACTTGATGAAATTTTTGTAATCATTCACATAACTCAACATACTAGAGGCAAGGGAGTTCAAGGGAGAAGACTCTGTAGCTATTATTTCATCGGGTAAGTCCACAAAAACCCTCTGTAGCAAGTGTATAAGAACTGAATTTTCTCTAACAAGTAGACACTTAAAGAAATCAAGTAGGAGTAAGTTCTTCATCATTCCACCCAAAATAAGTCAAATTGTGAGAAAAAAGGAAGAGCCTATAGTTTCTAAAACAAAGAAGAGGTCCTTGCAACAATCCATTTTAGATGTGTTACCTAATTTTGTAGACAAAGGATTCAAAAAGGTGTTTAAAGATACAATCCATGGATGTAGAGACCCAATTATCCCTATCTCGGGGTGGGATTTGCTTTAGTACTTCTATGAAAAAGGGATAACAAGTTTCCAGTTTCAAATCCTTGGACCTTAGATTTGGCCAAATTGATAGTTCAAAATGTCTTCATAGATGTTGATTTTATTCAAGTATTGGCACAATATTATTACCCGACTACTAGGGCTATAAGAATGCCAAATGGTTCACCATTAGTGGTGTTGAATAAAGAAGCAATTATAGAGTGTTTTATGTTAAACAAGTAAGCTATCACTAAGATTGACTTGGAAAAACATGAGGAGGATTATAGGAGATTGAGAAAAACTTATAGGAGTGATGAACTTCATTTACACATGAAAAGGGGGTGTAAAAAATAGGAGGATACATATCTCCCTCTCCCAAATTGAGTCATTTTCCATAGAAGACTTCCAATTATATTTCAAAACAACTAGTTTTTCTTTGTGTTGAGTGCTTGGAATAGATGTTGAAGAGAGTATGCTAATCTATCTCATGATGATGACAATGAAGATACAAAATCCTAAAGTGAACATTGAGTATGACTTTGGTACTAAAATTGGGAAAGGGCTACATGAGGGATTTTTGCAAGTAAGAGAGAACTTAGCTCCCATCACTTTCAGGAAATACTCTCTACTGTGTCATTTAATATTGTACAAAAATAGAAAGAGATTGAATAAAAGAATGTGTTTGGGAATGACTTATAATGACGGGAATAGATTTCTTGTACAAAACTAGTGTTACATCTAGGATAGTAGATGTAAAAATAGTGATTATGTAATATTTCATGTTGATTTTATAATAAAGATCATGGCTAGTCTTGGTCATTGTGAGATGTGGGAAATGTCGGTGAGGGTCGATTATGCTTGACTCATGATGAATCAAAGCATAACTTCACCAAACATACCTACATCTACAAACAAGATCATTCAAAATGGAAATGCATTTAATTGAAAATGAAATCTACGAAATACACAAAAACAATTAAATCCCTAACCTAGCCCATTTGAAACTTATCCTATTTTGGAATTAGTGTCGTGTTGATGTGAAACGATGACCCTTTCCCAATCTCGTGATTAGTGATCCTGTTTCAATCGATTCTATGGAAGAGAATCAATGAAACCATTGTGATTGGTGTAAAAACCTATTTTATGTAAAATTTAACATAATGCAAGTTAGGTTACCATGATTTTATGCTAAATGATGAAGATATACAAATCATAAGCTAATGCTAAGCTAAGAAATTCAAAACCCTAATTTAAAAACAAGCTAAGATGGATGCATGGAAGCCATTAATGGATGCTCTAAGCTATTATGTAATGAAAATGAACTAAAATAAGCTAAAAGTGAGTAGATTGAGAGTATGAATGCAAGTGAATTCAATAGCATAATTTTGTAATTGAAAGATGGATCCCTTTGTCTCCAAATAGTATCTATTTATAGGAGAGCAAATGAGGAATGAATAGTTGAGATCAAAAAGTTTAATCAACAATTCAAGATGAAGGGGATGAGAGGCATGGATCATGGATTCTCATCAATGGATGAGAATGCATGATGAAAGTTAATCAAGGGCTCAAACTTGCCTCAAACAAACACATTTTTGACCTACTCACACAGGTCAAAGGTAACTTGTTCAAAAGATTGAAGGTTTAGCTTTTTCAAGAAGCCAAGTGAGTTGATTAGAAGAGAGAGAATATTATTTAGAATATTCATTTGGGTGAGGAAAAAGGTAATTTACAAATTAAAACAAATTTTTAATTGTGCAAAAAAGGGGATTAGGAATATTCCATGAGAATATTCTCTTTGCTTAAAGGAAAATTAGTTTAATTGCTAATTAAACAAGATTTAATTTATGTAATTAGGGGATTAGAAGAATTAAAGAGATATTTATTATATTAGTTGATTTAATAAATAGGGGAGGAGTGAAATGTTATTTAATTAAATAACTTAGGGTTATTTAGTTAAATAAGATGACTTAGGAGATTAAATTAAATATTTTGATTTATTTAATTTAATTAGATGAAGTGTTAGTGGGAAAAGAGATGAATTAACCTGATTAAATTAATTAGGCCAATAGATAAAAATGATGCAATTAATTAATTAGCTAGGCTAATTAAATCAATTAAGCGAAAAGAGGATGGGTTAAAGAGGAAATGATGTTAGTAAATCTATTTTAAATGTATGATTTCGATTAGGACATTTTTCAATGTCTACATTTTTCCCCTCTTTGAAGTGATGAACCTACTGCTTCAGTTCAAAGAATAACACTTTTCAAATTAAAAATGCTGCCTAAATCAAAAAATAATTTTTTTCTAATTTTTTAGATGCCCCAATGGAAGGATAAAGCTAACTCCCTGCCCCCTCAAGAAATCGAATAGAAATTTTTAATTTTGGGTTTTTTTCTTGATAAAGGTTCAAAAGCTACCCCAAGAATTGAGAAAGGCTCCAAGATGCAAGAATAATGCCAAAAACACAAAAAATAATGCAAAATTAGGTCCAGATTGAAAAAATTGGTGAAAATGATAATAAACGCCACTTTTAAGGTTAAATTAGGTGAAAAATCCCTAATTTTCTAGCTTAAATAGGCCAAGAGGGGTCATTTTCAATTCATTTGTGCATTCACACCTTAAGGAATTCTTGTGATTTGAGCTCTGACCCTTCGACGAAATGGCACGTCGAGAGCTTCCAAGGCACCAAATAACCTGTGGTCAAAATAACCCATGGACAGAATAACCCATGGTCAAAATAACCCATGGACAAAATAACCTATGGTCAAAATAACCCATGGACAAAATAATCTATATGTAATGTATAAATTTTGTTTTCCTTTTTCTATATTCTTATGGGGATATTTTGTCCATGGGTTATTCAGACCATGGGTTATTTTGGCTTGGGTTATTATGACACTGGGTTATTTTTTCCCTGGGTTATTATGACCAGGTTATTTTGGACAATTTTTTTCTTTTTTTCTTTTTTAATCCTTTTTCTCATTTTTTTGGATTTTGATCATTTTTTTTTAATTTTTTGTATTTTCTAATTTACACCTTTCATGATTAGGGATAAATTTATTTGAGATGCAAGCTATTGATTGGCTCCTACAAGGGTTCACCTTCAAGGGTTGATAGTTGGTATGCTCCTAATTCATAGCTTGTTGTAATGACAAAGGGACCCAACCAATTAGGCTCAAACTTTCCTTTGTTGTCTTGATCTAGAAGGATCTTTTGATTTTGCTTTAAGACAAGATCTCCTACCTGGAATGATAGATATTTGATTCTCTTGTTATAGCTCTGTTTCAGTCATTTTTGATACACTTGCAAGTGATTAAGGGCATTAAGATGATGTTCATCCAAGAATTCTAGCTCATTCAATCAAGACACTCTATATTCTTCCTCATTTATCATATTTTGCAGTCACACTCGCAATGATGGGAGCTCAACCTTGATAAGAAAGATGGATTATGATCCATAGACCAAGGAGAAAGGGGTTGCACCTGTAGGAGTGCTAATACTAGTTCAATAAGCCCAAAGAGTAGGATTTAGTTGCAGATGCTAGTCACAACCAGTTTCATTAACTATTTTCTTTATGATTTTCAATATGGTTTTGTTCATTGCTTTTGCTTGTCCATTACCTTGGGGATAATACAAGGTAGAGAATCGGTGTTAGATATTGAATTTTTGGCACAATTCATTTACATCCTGATTCTTGAATGGTCTTCCATTGTCTAAGATGAGGGTTTGTGAGACATTATAATGAAAAATTAGGTAATTTAGGATAAAATTGGCTATCTACTTCACTATTATGTAGGTCATAGGAATGGCTTCAACCCACTTAGTAAAGTACTTAGTAGTAGTTATGATAAAATTATGGTTGTTGGATGAGGTTGGAGTGATTTTTCTTGTGAGGTCAAGTCCCCATTGCAAAAAAGGCCATGGTGTGATCATTGGCTACAATTCTTGAGCTGGAGCATGAATCAAATCCCCATATTGTTGACACTAGATGCATTTCTGCACATACTGATGAGCTTATTTTTCCATGGTTGGCCAATAGTACACCATTCTCAATAGTTTCTTAGCTAATGTCATACCACTATAATGGGACCCACATATGTCATCATTTATTTATGTTAAAATAGTTAAGGCTTCCTCTTGGTTAATACATCGTAGTAATGTCCCTCTGATGCTTTGATGGTAAAGGGTATCACCTAGGATCATGAATCGAGATGTCATTTTAATGAAGGTTTTTTTAAGGTTCGAGGTGATATCCAATGGAAGGATAACTCTATTAAGGTAACTAAAGATATCATGGTACCACAATGAACCAGGACCAACAATGACACACGCAAATTCAGATTCAGGGATTTCAAAATTTGGTACAATAAGTTGTTCTACCAAGAATTCACATTGGAGAATGTTGTTCGGCATGTCTAGTAGTGATCTGATTGTTACCATGGTGTATGCTTCTCTCTTGTTCATGTGAGGAATTTTCTCAAAAGTTATGTCTATAAAAATTTCTTTGAGATTCTCCACCATCTTCTTGTAAGGAGTGAGCTTGTCATCTTTAGTTTGATAGTCATCATTGACTTGGTTGATAACCAGTTGTGAGTCTCCATAGACTTTCATCTCTTGTATCTACCACTGAACTGCTATCCTAAGACCTGTGATCAAAGCTTCGTACTCAATAATGTTATTGGTACAGGGAAATGATATCCTATATGAATTTGCAATGTAATCACCTTAGGGGTGATGAAAGAATGCTTGCTCTTTATCCATGATGGGTGAATGATCCATCAAAGTACATCTTCTGTTGAGCTATGGGATTAATATGGAACAATGATTCATTTGGGAACTCAGATATTAAAGGATTTGCATCATAGGTGGGTGCTTCTACTAGCTGGTCTGTGATCACTTGTCCTTTGATTGCCTTGTGTTTCACATAGTCTATGTCAAACTCTATCAATATCTTTACCCATTTAGCCATTCGTCTTGTGAGAGTTGCTTTGGATAACATATATTTTAATGGATCAATATTCATGATGAGCTTGATTTGGTGTGACAACATGTAGTGCCTGAACTTTTTTGAAGCGAAAACTACTGCTAGGCATGCTTTCTCAATGGGTGAATAGTTTCTTTCATAGCCTACCAAGGTTTTGTCGATGTAGTATATTGCTCTTTCCTTTCCATTTTCATCATGTTGTACTAAGAGAGATCCTAGTATTGTTGGTGTTGTTGAGATGTATAGGATTAATGGCTTGTTTGGTATCAACGGAACGAGCACTAGAGGTGTTAGTAGATAATCCTTGATCTAGTGGAAAGCTTTATCACATTTTTCATCCCACTAGTAAGTTATCCCTTTATGGAGAAGATGCGAAAATGGATGAATCTTATCTGACAGTTGGGATATGAACCTTCTGAGGGACTGCAATCTTCCTTGTAATCCTCTCATCTGCTTCAGTGTTTTTGGTGGTTCCATGTCCAAGATGGATTTTACCTTTGTTGGATTGATTTCTATCCCTCTTTACGAAACAATAAAACTAAGAAGTCTCCCTGATGTGACCCTAAACACACACTTTTTTGGATTTAGTGGTACCTTATATTCTTCAAGCTTGTCAAAGATAGGTCCTAAGACTTGTATGTGTTCACTTCTCTTCTTTGATTTTTCCAAAATATCATTTACATAATCTTCAATTATTTCATGGATCATGTCATGAAAGATGAGAATCATTTCTCTTTGATAGGTTGCTCCTGCATTCTTTAACCCAGATGGCATTACATTCGAGTAGTAGGTTCCCCATGGAGAAGTAAATTAAGTTTCATGTTGATCCTCCTTGGAAATTATGATTTGATTGTAGCCTAAAAATCCATCCATGAGCAACAAAATTCCATGCCCAACTTTTAAATCCACAATGAGATCAATTTTGGAAAGAGGGAAATCATCCTTTAGGCATGCCTTGTTTAGATCTCTAAAATCAGTGCATATTTTGATGCCCCCAGTGGGTTTTGAGACCAGTACCAGGTTTGAAACCCACTCAGGATAATCTATCAGTTGGATGAATCCAACATCAAGAAGCTTTTGTTGTTGTAGTTTAACCAATAGTTTTATCTGAGGGTGCATCTTCCTTAGTTTATACTTAACTAGTTTTGTATTGGGATAGACTGGTAAGTGATGTACAACCACTTCTGGATCGAGACCTAGAATATCTATATATGACCATGAAAAGTTAGGTCTTCTCTCTTTAAGGAACATCACTAGGTTCTTTTGTTCTTCCTCCAACAAGGATTCAACATAAAAAGTGATCCCAGACTCTTCTCTTGTTCCCACATTAATTGGAGTATCCTTTTTGGCTAGTACCATTGACTTCTCTAGATGCATTGCACTAAGGGGGAGATTGAATCCCTCATCCTTGGGCACCTCAGAGAGGTTTTCACCATCTGATGCATCTTTTTTTTACTATTTTGGAACCAAAGAGTGCCACTAGGTGGTTTTCACTCAAGGATTTGCATGTTAGTTGCATTTCATTTATTTTGAAAATAAAGGAGTCAATCGTCTCCCCATAGTATGCCCTTGTATCAAGCTCTATGTCGAAGCCTACTTTGTGATCTACCCATGATAAGTTATCTTAGAGTCTCATGAATTATGAGATCTTCATCATTTTTGAATAAATCTAGAATCAATGGTCCTTGTTGGTCCATGTCAATGAGTTGTGGGTATACTAGGCATATTTCAATTGGTTGGTCACTTGAGACAAAGGATGTTATGGATATCATAAAGAGGGTGTTGTTCTCAAATAGGTCAGCAACATCAAGGGGAAAGTCATCTAAGGTTGTATCACACGATGTAGGTGATGAAGAGGAAGCCTCAGCTCGTTTAGCAAAAATACCTTTGCCAATAAGTGTGACTTTGCTTGTAGTATGACCTAAGCCAATATTCTTTAGTCATTTCTCAGGAACAATGGGTTCTAGTAGACCATTTTTATTTTGTCCTAGCTTCTCATTCTTGTTATATCCCATGTTCTGCATTAGTTGTAGGTTTTTGTTGTCATATTCCATGGGAAGAACAGGAACAAATCATTCATCTTATAGAGAATTTTAGAGATATCCTACTCATTGACATCTTCTTGATTCAAATCTCCCCACTTGGTGAAGGTAGTAGCCACCATTTTGATTATTTCTAGTTCTTTGGTGCTAGATGTAGGTTTTCCATGAGATTAAGGAGAAATAGGTAACTCTCCTAAGACAAATATTTATTTCAATAGTTTGTATTTTCCACAACCATCATCTTGAGTCACTACTTTGACATCAGGTATAATTTTCACAATGGGCACTTTTGAAGTTGAGGTAGAGGCTAGGGATGATGAGTCAATAAATTCGCTTGATGGTGTAGGTCCATCATTTTTGGGTATTTGTTGGATCTTATAAAACTTGGGCTCAAGACTTTTGCAATAGTAGAAAGGTTCAGGATCTCCATGGATAGTGATTTCTCTACCTTCAAAAGGAAATTTCACACACTGATGATAGGTTGAGGCTACAACTTTTAGAGCATGGGTCCAACGTCGGCCAAGTAGTATGTTATAGGCAAGATCAAGATCAAGTACTTGGCATGTAGTTTTTCCAATAAGAGGTCCCACTTGAATTGGAAGTGGAATGATTCCTTTTGATACCTATTCTTAGTCATCATATGCCCTGATGGTAGCACTCTTTGTCTTCTCAGTAGTATCTTGTGAATAGCCTAGGTTCTTGATCAACTGCAAGGTACAAATTTTCATACCAACAGCTCCATCTTCCAAGACTCTTTTGAACTTGTTTTTATGAATGATAACTTCAAGGTGTAAAGCATGGTTATGAGATGGTTGTTACGGTAAAAATTTCTCAGAGAAGGTGAGAAGATGGTTGAAAATATGCCCTACCATAGCTTGAAACTGATTGGTATCAATGTTCCTGGAAACAGATGACTCAGACAAGGATTTTTCCAATATTTCCCTATGTGTAGGGGATAACCTTAAGAGTTTTAAGATTGATATATGTGCAGGGGTTTGTTTAAGTTGATCTAGAAGATTGTACTTGCTAGGATTAGATGTGGGAAAAGTAGGCTATGTCCTAGATTGAGATGGGATAGATCCTTCAATGGTTATTTTTCCACGCCATGTGGTGAATTCACATTTCATACTAGCTCCTTTGATGGTAACAACTATGCTGACACTATCATAGGAGGAAACTACATTGGAATAGGTATGATGGACATTGGTTTAATCCTTATCTTTTCCATTTTTGTTTTATTTGTTACGATCTAGCATAGGGTCTTCTATATCTTGAGATCCTAGTTCCCAACTAGTACCTCAACAGATATGGTATCATTCTTTATGATATCTTTGATGTTATTCTTGAGTTTCATGCAATTTGTTGTTTTATGTCCTCTGATTTTATGAAATTCACAAAGATCACGCTCATTGTAAAAGGATGGCTTCTCTTGTGGTTCTTGGTAGTTTTCAAAGTTATGAAGTGTTATTAGATTTGACTCTACTAGTTTCTTCATGATCATCTCAATGGGTTCTAATCACTATGTGTACTTGTGTTTGGGATAGTTGTTCCTATTGTCAGTTTGCCTCTGTTGTATGTTGGTGTTACTGATTTGATTGTTTTGAGGTGGTACCATTTGTTGCACAATTTGTTGGATAATAGCAACTTGATTTTTATTGGGTCTAGGAGCACTTACTATGACCTTAGTGTCTACCACACTATCGTTTGTTACATTTTTTCTCTTAGCCCATATACGAGGTTTTTCATTCAAACTATTTGAAGGATGGTTGTCTTTGTAAGCCTGAGTATTTCCTTATGAGATTAAGGATATTTCAATGTTGAGTGCTCTAGGAACAAGCTTGTCATATGATGTGATGCATTGCATTTTCAAGTGGGATGATAGATTTGGATCCAGGTTGGCTATAATGATTCCCACTTGTTGTTCATTAGGAAGAGGCCACTTGATTTTACTAGTTCTTTGTCTCCATTGTTGTAAGAAATTAGTGAAGGTTTCTCCTTGATTTTGTTTAAGAGTGTACAATTCTTGTAGACTAATGTCCATGTCAAGGTTGAAGGAGAAGCAATCAATGAATTTATCAGTTATTTCTTGAAAAGTTTTGATATTAGGAAGAAAATGAGAAAACCAATCCATAACAGTGCCTATTAAACTTCAAGGGAAGAGGCACATTAGATATGAATCATTTTAAGCCACTTCTATGCACATGATGTTAAATTCTTTGATATGGTCAATAGGAATTCCTCTCCCTTTGTATTTGTCAAACTTGGGGATTTCAAAACAAGGAGGGAATGGTATCATTGCTATGTTTCAATCAAATAGGTAAGGACACAAGTTTTGTGTATGAGGCTTCCTTGTCTTTCCCATGCAAAGGTCCTGCATTTCTTGTGAGAGTGCTTTCAATTGTGATGTTAGATTATCTTGTGGATTGGGTGGAGGAACATTTGGTGGGATGCCATATGAGTTATATTGGGTGTATGAAGGTGTGAGATTTTGTGAAAGTGATGAATATGTTCCTAATGCATTCAAATTGAAGATGTTCAAATAAGGATAATAGGAACCTTCTTGTTGTTGTTGGGTGTATTTTTGAGCTAGTAAGGCTTTTTGTTGAGCTTGTTGTTGGGCTTGCTATTTTTGTTGTGCTAATAAAGCTGCTTGATGTTGTTGTTTTGTGACTTGTTGTGCCTGTTGTGCAATGGCTCCTTGTTGTTGTTCCTATTGTTGTTGTGTTAAGGTTGCTTCTTGTTGTTTTTTTTGTTGTTGTTGTTTTATGCTAAAGTTGCTTGCTATTGTTGTTGTTGTTGTGCTAAACTTACTTGCTAAGCTACTAAGGCTGCTTGTTGTGCTTATTTTTGTTGTACGGCTTGTTGATAGGCTTGTTATGCTTGCTATAGATATAAGGCATGTGCTTGCAATGTGGGATTAGGTGGTTGTTGATACATGTATGAAGGGTTAGGGATATTGATGTTTTGAGTGGATAGTGGATTGCTGGTGAAAGGTGGAAGATTCCATTGATTTATCATGCCTTAAGATATGGTAGAATGAGGTGGAGGAATATATGTTTGAGGTCCCAATTGATTTGGCGTAGTAAAGGAAACTGTGGGAAAAGATGATGTCATTAAATTTTTCAATGGAAATGAGACACTAGAACCTTGAGTCCATTGATTGAAAAGATTCCCTTGCCTTATGTTTTGAGGATTGCCTTGTGCAAAATATGTAAACAAATAATTCATGATTAAGGTACTTTTGGGATTGACAGAACTTGTAACCAAGGGATCGTTTTGAGGTGGATTAATGGCGGCTAATGTGGAAATGGCAGATGGAAGGTGAACCCACTGAAGGGTTGGATAAAGATGTCCCTATTTGCGTTGAGGGTTGATTCTATAATACAATATTGACATGCCCTTGTGTGTTGTTTTGAGATACTTGGTCTATACTATTTTTCGTAATGGTAGGCATAATTATGGTACTCATAGGTGTGGACGAAGAAGGGTGTCCCCGAAATGTCAAAGTTGTGGTGGAATAATGAAGCTCAAGTAGTGTGTGTAGCTGTTTTGGAGCTTAGGGAATAGGAGCACCAAAAGTAGGTGTACAAATGATGGTGGGAGGTGGAGGATTAGTTTCAAGGGTACCCAAGAGTGTACTACTTTCAAATGGTGAGGTGTGACCAAAATATTTAACAAGGGTGGTTACAAGACTAGGTATGTAAGTTTGATTTAGCACGTGTGATGGAGTTGTGAAATCTTGTGTTAAACTTTGTGCTACAAACGTCAGGGAGATAAGAGCTATACTTTCAAAGGCCTTGATGTTCTAGAATTTATTCCCTAGTGCTCTCAAATGGGTTATTCATGATGTCTTTGATCTCATATGGTCTTGAAGGAGATGATGGTTGTTACGATGGGGTAATATTACTCCTAGGATCAAATTCTAAAGGATTTGGATCACTTGAGGTAAATGTAACTTTTCTTTTCTCCATGATTCTCTTGTGTTGTGATCTCATCTTTACCATAAATTTTATGTCAGCTATGAGAGATTTGTGTTGAGTTTTGTAATGTTTGAACTCTCTAGTTGACTCAAACCTAGGTAAAGGGGATGCTCTAAGTCTTTTGGGATCAATGATGATAATGTCAGATGAAATGATGGGTGATGTGGGAAGTGATCTTTGTAAATGTTTAGGGTAGACTTGTGACCTTCAAGATAAACTAGTTCAAAGATGATAACTATCTTAACTAAGTGCATGGAAAAGGATACATTTCACATACAAAGTAGCTAAGGTAGTAGTTGGTTTGATGTTTAAGTCCCAAAGTGTTTTGTGTAACTAAAATTTTGCAAAGATAGATGAAGTGAAGGATGAAGTTTGATGAAGGGGTGAGTGAAATGTTTGAACCAATGTTGACCTAAAGTGAACCTTTTTTTTTACAAGACCAAAGTAGTGAGAATGATGCTAGACCTCTAAAATGTTCAAATCCTAAAGACTCAATGATTTAGAAAATGAGAGGATGGATGGGAATGTTCAAGCCTGTTCGGGCTCTCCTAGCTTGAGCATAAAATTTTCTCATCAAAGTGTAATGATTATGGTAAAATGTTGAAGCCCACTTTTGACCATACCTTGTTCTACAATTCCTATATCTAAAATGGAGTGTTGAAGATTTTCCCCCATGGATTTTTACTATTTGATGAATCATTTAGAGGATTTCAATATCATGAAAAAGACCAAGATTTTGACTCCAAAAGAATGCATACAATTCTAGACTGTACCATGAAGCTCATCTATAAAATTTTGCTACCAATCTATTTCTATTCTATGAACTACTTGAAGGTGTTTCTTAAGAGCTTTTGGAGTGAGATGCCTAAGTCTAAAATGAGGACCTATAGACCTTGGCTTAGGGATCCTAATTTTTCATGAGATCATGTGAAAATAGTTTATGGAATAAAGGAAGATATTTATTGACACACGAGTGGTGGTAATATGGGCCTTCCAACCTCAATATCGGCAAGTTCCTCTTCTTCATCTAAAATGGTTGCTATGTTTCTCCACTGTGTTTTTTTCCTTTTTTTCAAAAGTGAAGGTTCTAAAACTGCTAATAAGATATGTTTGTTCACTGTTTATGAGTTCAAAGTTTGGCTAAATTATAGCACCTAGAAGATCAGGTTGTTCAACAGGAGCAATCAGTCTCCAAATATTCATGTTGGGTTCATTTGTCAATTTATCTTTGCTTAAGTGAATTGATTTTACCACAAATACTTTTCTTTGATTATGTTTCCAAACTAGATGTTTATGTCAAAAATATCATAACTTTCACAATGTCCATTTCATGAAAATCATGAGGTTAAAGCCATAATTGTCTATGTTGTCTTTGGGAAAATATGGTTTTGAGATTAATGTCAAGATATTTATAAATAGCTACGGATAAATCCTTAGGACAAGCAGTAATATCAAGGCTAACTCAAGAATTCCATAATTGAGCCAAAGTGTTTGAAATTTTGAAGATGATAATGCATGTTTGTTTTTGGATCATTTTTTGAAACCAAGAAAAGTGTTAAACTGGCTCACAATCATTTACAACCCTAGGATAGAAATGGCTATATTTATTGAGTCCCCACTCAGATTTCTCCAAACACTAGACAATGTGAACAATTAGAGATTTGGCAACACTGGCTCCCCTTCATGGAACACACTTCTCGAGACCACCAAATCTCAAAATCACTAAAATCCAAAGATTAAAAGGAATTTTTTTTCTACAATTGAATAGTGCAAATTTGGGGTGGCTTCAGAACGACCATTCTTGCACCAAAAAATATTTTAGGATTTTGGCATGCCAAACAAATGGGTTGTAGTAAGGGTAATCATGGGCATGGCACCTTGCATGCATCCAACAAGCCACTAAAGGCTTTAATCAATCCTACTAGGGGCTCTTATAATTTTTACAGTAGTACCCCATTTTGAAAGACACTATATGGCTAAGGCCTACATACCACAAGGACTTGATAGTTTAGTTTTATCCATTTATATACTAGCTTGAGTGAAAAACCAGTTGGAGTCACCTTTGAATTGGTCTTAGGTAGGCCTCTCTAGAGATAACAAAAGTGAGGGAGTACACTTGCAGTTTGACCGCCCAGTTAATGTAAAGCACAAGGAGGGAGCACACATAATGTCTTTTTCTCACACTAGCATGTTCAATTTTAAACCCAATTGAAAGACATGAGTGATTTTGCAAAGTGTTAGAGAATGTTTTTTGTTTCTCAAGGTCACCAAATGCCATGAGAGAATTGTATACGCATTCACCAACAACGTTGAAAATCACAAAATATAGCAAACAGTTGTCAATTTTAACCGTTCAAAGCAATGACGAGTTCATTTTAAGTACCAATTGAAAGATGAAGTTTGCCTTGTTCAATTTTAAGCCCAATTGAAAGATGTGATGTGAGGGTTCAATTTTATCCAACTTTGAGCATTCATTTTAAACCAAATTGAACTCTAGTGTGTTTCCTAAAGCATAAAGTAGAAAGCATGAAATTGGGTTATAATTGCCCCAAAGTGTCAAATGTTTGTTACAATTATAGAATTTTGAGATAGAAGATACTTTCTTCACTTTCACTCCATGTCCTTAAAAGCTACAAAACCTTGTTTCTCTAACAACCAAAACAAAGTCAAGCATGCATTAGTGATTAGATAAACTAAAGAAATTAAGTCACATGCCGAAAAAACCAACATAAAATTTCTTACCCTAGTTGGGCGTTGCTGAACATGATAGCATCGTAGTTTGAGATTTGGGTGTCACTCTGCAGCAAGACCAGTGAGCACGATAGAGTCGCTATTTTGATGGGAATCGATTCTAATGATGGCGTCATGATTTAGAATTTGAAAGCATCAGACTAGTGATTTTGAGCATCACCATTTACATTTTTTCATACATCCAGATTAAATACGCATCACCATATTTAAATCACTGTTGGCAGATTAAATATGTGTTGATGTTTCAAATTGACAGGGCATCACTATATGGTGATGCTATTGAAATAGCCTGTCTATAATTTAAGCATTGTTACAACCTGTAAAATAGTATAAAAATGGAATTCAAGCTACAAAATAGTTAGATTATCAATTTTCCCTCCTTCTAGCGCCAGAATGTGAGACATGGGGAATGTCGGTGAGGGTCAATTATGCTTGAATCATGGTAAATCAAAGCATAAATTTTTCAAACATACCTACATCTACAAACAAGATCATTCAAAATGGAAATCTAAACTAAGCATTTAATTGAAAATGAAATCTACAAAATACACAAAATAGTTAAATCCCTAACCTATCCCATCTAAAACTTATCCTATTTTGCAATTGGTGTCGTGTTGATTGGAAATGATGACCCTTTCCCAAACCAATGATTAATGAGCCTATTTAAGTTGATTCTATGGAAGAGAATCAATAAAACCATTGTGATTGATGTGTGAAAACCTAGTTTATGTAAAAATTAACATGATGCAAGCTAGGTTACAATGATTTTATTCTAAATGATGAAGATATACAAATGGTAAGCAAATACTAAGCTAAAAGATTCAAAACCTTAATTTATAAACAAGCTAAGATGGATGCATGGAAGCCATTAATGGATGCTCTAAGCTATTATGCAATGAAAATGAACTAAAATAAGCTAAGAGTGAGTAAATTCAGAGTATGGATGCAAGTGAATTCAACAACATAAGTTTGCAATTGAAAGATGGATCACTTTGTCTCCAAATAGTGATCTATTTATAGGAGAGAAAATGAGGAATGAATGGTTGAGATCAAAAAGCTTAATCAATAGTTCAAGATGAAGTGGATTGTTGTGCAATACTCACACAAACTGCCTGCTAAAGGCAGGGACCTTCTTTTCCCACTTCATTTTCTTTGTGTGTTTATCATAGGGTCTTAACTTTTTCGCCTTAAGGGATGGGTCTTTTGGATTTGGTCTCATTTCACCCTTATGCTTCATATTCAACCTGCATTTTGATGCCCTTTGCAACACTTGAATGATGCCTTTGCTCTATGGAATTAGCTTCGTGCTTGAAATTTTGGATTTTTAGGAAAATTGGATAAGTCTTGGCAAAGTTCAGTTAATCTGAGGTACCTTGAATTAGCTGAACCTTAGTCTAGCTGGCTAATCTGAGGTCCCTTGGATTAGCTGAATCCAACCTCCTGTCAAATCACTGAGCCTCTTGAACCATACTACCATGCATTAATGGCACATTTTAATGAATTGTTTTGGAAATAAAAAGCTGATTTATCGGTCATTTCCTCATTTACATTTCGCCACTGATAGATTGAGTGGAATTCACCTCCATCGTGCCTTTGGCTATTTCTTTCAATTTGCATATTCTTGAAGATCATTTTAGGGTTTTTGAAGGCTTCTTGTCAGCTCACCATCACATTTTTCATATCGAGTGTCCATTTAAGGTATGTTTTGAATGATCCTAGAATGGATTTGCTTCGATTTATGCTTCATTGGTATTTCTATTGTAGCAAGTCATTCATTGGAGTTTGGGGCTAAGATTTAAATTGATTTTCTCCTTATTGTTTTGAGTCTGCAAGTGTGTTTTCAAGAACTTGGGAATGGGGGTCTAGTTTGTTTCCATTTGAAATCTTGGAGGTCATCAAGTCTTAGGGTTTATCCTTGTGTTCTTTTCTTGCTCCTAGCGTCGAAATCTTGGAGGCATTTGTATCGATGTTCCCTGGTATCATTGGCCTTGATTAGTCTCAAAAGGTAATTCACAAACCCTAATCTTGTGCATCCATTTAGGGTATGGTTTTGAGTTATTTTTGAATGACTCTTCGTTCCATCAAGTCTATTTTCATGAATTGAAGAAGGGTTTTAGTTTGTGTTCATATGATGAATGGAGGCCTTTGAAACCCTATGGTTTCTTATTATATGCTTTTCCTTGTTAATATTTAAATTGTGAAAACCTTGCTTGAATTCTAGGCAACGATTCATGAACCCTAGCGTTGTGTGCTCTAGCTCTACATGTTGAACTCAAATGGTGAAACAATATCAAGAACCTTTAAAACAATTGTTGCAAAGTGCTAAACAAACAATGACTCAAAGGATGATCATATGCTTTTGTGTTTGACCAAACAAAGACAACACTTAGGAAAATTTGCAGTCTGGAGGACAATTTTGGTTAATCCAAGGTAGCTTAGATTAGCTGAGCTATAATCTAGTTGGCTAATCGAGGTCCTCTTGGATTAGCCAAGATTTCTATCTATTCATGATATCACTATCTTGTGTCAAACCAAGTCGACGCTTAGGAAAATCTTGACACCTCCTTTCAATTATCGAATGCCCAATGCACGAGCTCACTCCAAATTCCTTAATGCATTAACATATTTCATTCTTTGAGGATTGAAAGTTTAAAAATGAACAATTTGATGAAGTTCAGCTAATCCAAGCTAGCTTAGATTAGTCTAGCCTTAATCTAGTTGGTAAATCTGATCCTGCTAGGATTAGCTAACCCTCCCCACTGTGATTACCTTTGGAGCTCCAAAATAATCTCTGGTTCTCATAGGAATTGAATGAAAAGTTGCATGTGGTTTGAATTCATAAATGAATGATTTTCCATGCATTTCCAATGATGTTATATGATCACCCCTTCAATTGTGAATTCATAGGTTAATTGTGAATTGGTTCATTGGTTCATTCACATATCTTTTAATTGGATGATGAAATGGATTTCTCCTCTTGTATTATCATTTTAAGTTCATAGTGGTATCCTTTATTTTCACTACAAGGTTGTTCAACTTGTACTAACAAATCTCAAGATGTTATATTTTCATTTGCATTTGGGTGATTGTGGTTTATTTTGTAGATGCAGGGTGAAGTGAGTTCTGATAAGAAGAAGAAGGTTGCTTTGGTTCAATTAGAAGTCCAGAAGAGGGCTAAAAGAATGAAATATGATTTCAAAGGCATCTGGCCTGAATCTAAGATTGCTTCATCTTGGGCCAAGATTGAAGATACAAATCTTGAGCACGTGGACTATGATGATTTCCATCAAAGAATGTTTAGAAATGCACCAACTTAGCTAGCACAAGTGATCACTCACACTGGTTTAGGCAGATGGATTCCCTCCAACACAATTATGCCTAAAGCTAGTTCTAGAATGTGCAAAGCACTATGACTCCAAAGCAAGGATCATAATAGGGCCACAGGGAGAGTTATGGCTAATCCATTGCAGGAGTTTTCAATATTTCCTTGTACCATCATCTGATTGAGGAGATAAACATTGTGAAGGCAACCAAGTTTTATGATGAAGATCCTAATAGGGCTTTAGAGATTATGAACAATTCTTGGATACTAAATCCAAAGCCTCATTATTCCAATTTTCCCAAGAAATTGCACTAGAGTGATTTCAAGATGGAGTACCATGATATAATAACCCTCTTGGGCAGGGTAATGGGAGTTGAACAAGCTCACATGTTCCAGTCTTGGATGTTCTTCCCCATCACACAAATTGTGGCTAATAAGCATTACCATTGGGAAAGGATCATAAGAAACAACCTAGATGCCTAATTGAGAAGTGTGCAGGAAACAAATAAATTCACCATGACATCATATTTGGTGTATATGTTTGCAAGAAAAACTAGATACAAGGGCTTGAGCTACATGGAACATTGGGAAAGGACAAAATTTGGGAAGTATATCCTCAATTTTAGTACAAGACATCTAATTACAGAAGAAAAAATAATGCTTTCTTCATGTTTATTCCAAGGTTGTTGCAGAATAACCTTCATGTCAGAATAGCCGCAGATGCCATGGACTTAATCAAACAATATGGGAAATGGTTCATACAATTTCCAAAATTTACATACATCCAAGTGCAAGGATCTCCTATTGTTCCACTTAGGCTACTGAGGTACCCAACCAATAAAATTCTAATGCTAGAGATGACAAGGAAAATGGTGCCCTTTAAGGAAATTCTATAGCTAGATCTCAAGAAGAAAGGGTTAGGAGTAGAATTTCCACTGAGGATTGGGACTTTAATCATGTCCTTCCATCCAAAGATCCCAACATTCTAAAAATGAGATGGAACAGTTTGAGCTTTAATCTCACACAAACAAAACTCATTTTGATCCATATGGTAGAGTCATGAAGCTAGCTAATAGGACATTTCGACATGTAGACCACATTGAGGACTATTGGGGAAAAAACAAGGATGAATTTGATGTTCTTAGAAGAAGGTTCTCTTAGATGTCTCTCAAAATGATAAGGTTGTACAGGATAGTAGAAGTTCTTGATCAAGTGCAAGATGAGGAAGTGAACCTAGTGCAGCAAGGTGATTATGAACCATACAGAAACAAGCCTTTTCAGCACATAAAATAGTCTAAAGTAGAAGCAATAGATCTTGACCGAATAACTAAGCCAGTCAAGGAAAACTCTATACAATGGGTGAAGCAAAAGGTGTAGGAATAGGAGGTCGATGACACTAAATTCACATATGATTTGATGGGAGATATGGAGTCCCACTCTGAAGAGTGAGTAGAAGGGGAAAAGGATGATGTCTCTGAGTCTCAAGGTGGTGAGGGACAAAAAGGTAATAAACTAATGCCAATAAAGAGGAGAACTAGAAGTTAGACATAGATAAAGCAAGGAGCAAAACCATCTCCCAAGTCTGAGAAGACTCCTCAAGTGAATACTACTGCTATAGAAGGGGAAATACCTCAACCAGTGAGAAAAAGGAGATTAGTTATGAAAAGACAGAAGGCAACAAAGGCTAGGAAGGGTGATGCAAAAATTGATGCTTCTTCAATTGAGATTGTGGAGCTAGATAGTCATGGGGAAAAGCCCCAAGTATATGTACGAAAAATACCTCCCAAGCATAAAGCATGGCTGACAGAGGAAGCCAAAGTAGGAGAGAAGGTGCAAGATGAAGAGGTTCCTGCTACAAATAATCAAGAGGAAGAAGTGAATAGAGGGATCGATTCTCCTCAAAATGTACAAACATCAACAAAGGTTTTTTGAGAAGAGGGAAATATATTCAATGACCCTAAGCAACATGAATTAGAGGATGATGAAGTGCCTACTCCTACTAATGAAGAATGCAAGCAGATGTTGCAAGAGTTGGGAAAATCTGACTTAGGAACATGGGTTGGGAATGTTGGATCCTAGGTAATTCAAGAGAAACCACCCAAGTCCCCAAAAAAGGAAGTCATCCATGAGAATGAAAATAAACCTAAAATTGAAAAAATAGTTGACAACCCACAACATAATAGAGATGAGCAGGAGCTACCTTCTATGGAGGTGAATGTGGAACAATCAATAGTTCTAGAATGGCTTGAGAAGAGGACAAGCAAGAAACCTATAATTGTGCAAGAGGAAGCTCCAAGTTGGGATAAATCTTTGGAACAGTGGGGTCAGCCCAAGAAAAGGAAAAGAGCAAGAACGGTTTCAAAGATTGCACAAGATGAATTCAACAACAAAGTTGTTCATGTGGTAGTACCTCTAGTTGATAAATTCAAGGATGAAGTTATGCCATCTGACTACATGATGCGGAATAATAAATTTGGGGCCAACTACTAGAGAGAAGGAAAAGGAGGAATTCCAATAATCTTCTCAAGCAATCCTGAGAAGGCTAGATAGTGAAACTGTAGAGAAAGAAAAACTCAAGAAATAGCTAAATGATTTCTATAGGTATGTTCAGCATTTGATGAAACCATTATAGGCTATTGGAGGTGAGAATCTAATTCCAAAGGGATTGTTTCCCAAAGAGGCAGTTTTTGAAATTGAAAGACTAAAGAACTCAGTTCATAATACTCAAGAGTGGCTTCAAGGTGTCAGTAAGAGAGGGGACGAAGCAATTGAACAAATTCTTCAAGTTCACATCGATGCTTCTAATTTTTCAGAACATGCTTCTCAGTTTGTTGTTGACTACAGAAAGGTTGATGAATCCACCACTGAAGAATTAAAGAAAATTCTACAAATACCTAAAGACTAGTTAACCAAGTTAGATTTCTTCTCCCAAGATGAAATTGGTAAGTGGAGTGGATTGAAGTATGGAATTACAGGAAAGAACTCCTTAATAAAGTACTAAAGAAAATCATGAAATTGCAATGGAAAATGAAAGAGATTTACAATAGTTGTGTTAGTTTCTTTGAAATTATGACCGGGAGAAGAAAATTTGGCCAAAAAAATTTGAAGATTGATAGGTTACAGGCTTGGTGGCATGAGGTTTATGCTCCCTCGTATAATTATCCAATAGAAAAAGAGCACCTGGAAGATGCAACCATCTATATTTCCAAGCTAAATAAATATCATGAATTACAAATTGAATGGAGTAAGGTGATGCCCCAATACTTGGAGGAATTTAAAGGGCATAAAGTAAAAATTAAATTTATTCCAATACTAGACCCAATAGATGTAAAGGAAATCTTGGAAAAATTTAAGGAATTGACCAATATGTTGGAAGCTGACAAGGAAGGAGAAGTTGGCTAGGTTGTTTCCACATAGGATTCCCATCAAGCATGTAGGAAGTGGTGAATTTTAGTTACAAACTAAGGATGGAGCATGTCAGAGGATTCTAAAGCCACCTGGGGGCCCCACTGACAATTTTGGGATGTGATTTTGACTTTATTCAAAACTTTTTGAAGCCAGTCAAGCATGGATGGCCTAATATAGTAAACTCGGATGCATGTCTAGCTGGGCTCTATGGGCCATTATTTCTAGTCTCCCAGTGTGTTATTGGGCTATAAATTGAGGCTTTGGCTTCATGTTTAGGGGTTAACCATTGATAGGAGAGTTGGACATTATTTTAATAGTTGTAGTAGAGCTAGAAGTTAGAATTTTTTTAGGGTAATTGTTAAAACATTGAGAATACTGGATTATTACAGATATGGGTGAATCAATATAAGCAAAGACATTGTCTTTTGGTGATCTTTCTTGTGTAGTTTCACTTTGCATGGTTCTAGTTATTCCATATCTTTGAGATTGCTTAAAAGTTATCAGTTGCATGTTAAATTTTAGAGTTAAAATTTGATGCAATAGTGTTTTTGTTTTAATATTTGAATTGTTAGAGTGATCTTTGGATCCATACTTTTAGTAGCTTGTTGATTGTAAGTTGTGAATAGTTAGCTCGGGCCTTGATTTTATGTGCTAAGTTCTATTGTGGGTGTTTATTCATTTCAATCATTTGACATGGTTGATTTGTGTGAATGCTTATGATTTGAAAATATTTTCATTCCTTAGAAGATTGCACTACTTCTGTGACATTGCAGGCTTACTTTTGGTTTAGCAAAATCTAGTTTTAAGGGATTGGTCCACTTCAAGTGTTGAGTCATCTACATTGTTGTTCCTAAGATTAGTTTACTCTTCTAAAATTCTCTTTGGAACCCATTTATCTTTCACTGCTTCTTTTAAGATCTAGGTTAGTTTTAGGATCAAAAGCATTGAAATATTGCAAAATATAATGAGTTTGAAACTTCTAGTAATTGTTTTGTAAGGCCCATTATGATTACCAACATTTTCACATATTATCTAAGCTATTTATGCATTGTCAAGAACTAACATTAGAGACCTTGGGGTTATTTCTTGAGGCTTGCTGATAGAGATTTACCTTTCAAGAGAGATAGGATTTAACATTTTGTCTAAGTTTTTTTTGTGCAGAAAATACCATCAATAGATTGGCACCAGAAGGAGGACCTGAATTAGCAAACTGGAGTGTTTCCTATCTACTATCTCTCCTGATAGATTTTGAAGAAGAACTAGATCAACACCAGGAGAGGAGGAATTTCAAGAGTTACAAGCCCTTACCAAGTCAAGAAGATCTAGAAACAGGGAGGAATCTTCCTCTACCCAACCCTTTCCATCTTCTTTGTTATTATTGCCTGCATCTAACCATTCATCATCTGATTCTAAAGAGGTTCTCGTTCAGCAGCCTCAACCAGTTATTAGCTAGCTACTACCACCTCCACCATAAAAACCCATAGATTTCTTGGAAAATAACCCATCTCCCTTAACCTTCAACAACTATAATGCTATGCAAAAGAATCTTGAGCATTTTTGTTCCAAATTTCATATCAATGATCCCAATAGGACAACATAGGAACAACGAAGATTTTTCAGACTTGTCTTAGGGATAGAGGAAACAACAATGAAGATGTTGCATGAAAACTCTTCCCTTATTCCATAGGGGAATATTCCTTCTATTGGTACAACCATCTACCCATTAGGTTAATTCACAACTGGAATAAACTAGAGAATGTGTTTCTGTAGAAGTTTAAAATCCCCATTAGCACTAATGAGCTATATCTGCAATTCACCAAGGTTAAAAGAGAAGTTAATGAGCCTATAGGGTCATTTAATAATAGATTTCATTGCACATATACCAAGTTACAAGCTCCTTATGTTGTAGATGATTCCATATCTTTGGAAGTCTATTATGAAGCCCTTGATATCCTTACAACCACCTTTTTGAAGTGGAGGCCTAATCCTCTGAATAGCTTGCTTGGGGCATATACAGAAGCAGTCAAGGTTGGTACTAATTTGAGACAACATTTGTTTGGACCCTTGCCATCATTGGGACCCACTACTCACCTAGGAAAAATTCAAGCTCTCAATCAAGCTCTTACCAACCATACCCCCATTATGAGCCCAGTGCCACAACTACCTTTAGTCCCACATCCAGGTCCTCTAATGAACCAAGCCCCACCAATGACCACTTATCCACAACAAAGTGTCAATCATCCTCTCCACCCACAGCAATAGGTTTTTTTCTCCACATACTTGCAAAATTTTGAGTTGTTGAACCAGTCCATGGGTTTAGGAGTAGCATTTGGGTACCCTGAAACAATATGAATTCGGGGCCTTATACTAATCCTGACAAAGAGAGGTTGGATGAGCTAACGGAACAAGTGAAGAATCCAAATTTGGAAGTGACCTATCTAAGAAATTAAAATATTCAACTTCAAGTTTCTTAGAAGAATATGAAATCTAATTACAATAGGGAAAACAAAGATTCTACACAAGGATATGGGTAGAATTTTGATAGAGGACAGCAGGCTAGGCAACATTTTGACAAAGGATCATCAACTGGACAAGGATTTGAAAGAAGAAAACCAACCAGGTAGAATAGGATATGGAATACCAGGCCAAATAATGGAGGTTTCCCCACTCCATTGGATCAACCTCATAATCAAGAAAATCCCACAAGTGGTGTGTACTTGGCAGAGGTAGCTTTGTCTAGATGGTGTAGGCTTCACAAGACAAGTCAGCATTCTAAGTTGGATTGCCATGAGTTTCAAACTATTGCATCCATCTTCCAATATGAGGTAGAAAATAATTCCAATAGTCAAGAGTTAGTACCATCCACACCTTATGACTCTTTGGTATTGGTGTTGAATCATGCCCCTTTCCCACGAAGCAAAGAGAATGGGCCAAAAGAAAAATCAAGTGATCAGAATGGTAAGACAAAACAAGTGTGTAATGGAGAAGAAATTTCACAATTATTCAACGAAGGAAATGAAAATTATAATGGTCCCCTTAATGAGGAAGAAGTTGGTATTAAGGAAGTATAGATGTTTCAATAGCCTACAAGAAAGTATGACTTGAAGGAATAGGCCAGCTAGGGGCCTACAAGCTGGGGGGCCATTCGCTACTTCCATCCCTCTAAACAACTTGATCACAACACCTTCTAATCCCAATGCTCATAATAATCCATCTTATCCTTTTGTTCCTACGTAGTACTTCTCAAAAGGAGGACAGTTTGACCTTTCCAATGGGAAGAACATTGATGAGGCCAGGGAGAAGATGCTAAATCAACCCAAGGATGCTCATGCTAATCTAGACATGGGATAGTTAGGGGACTATGTGGCTAAAGAACTCAAGAAATTAAAGGTAATTCTTTCTACCTTTGATTTTATAAGAGTTCTTGCTATTAGAAATGTAGTCCTAGGAGCCTTAAGGCCTAATGTAGTTCCTTAACAAAAGATAACTAGTGAAGTTTTTGGAAAGACCTCTAGCCCTCAAGTTTTAAAAGACCAGGGCCAAGTCCAAGTGCAATCTAGGGATAAAGGGAAAGAAAAAGATAAGAGTCAAGTGGCACAAGCTGACACTCAACTAAGTCTCTTTCAAGGTAGAACAAAAAACCCCCCTTTCTGATTTTCATTCACCTCTTTGGGAAGAATTTACATAATTTCCTACTAGATTTAGGGGCTTCCATGAATGTTATGCCATTTGTTGTTTGCAGAGCCCTCAAGATCACTCCTGCAATCTCTCAAAATAAATTCACTCAATTAGCTAAGACAGAGGTGACTGTGGTAGGAGAATTAAACATCATTCCCATGCAGATTGCTTCAGATCCTAGAATCCAACAAGTTATTAATATTCAGGTGGTAGATATACTTGATACTTATGCTTTGATCCTAGGTAGAGATTTCACCAAAGCATTAAATGGATATGTATCAATGGATCATTCTCATATGTGGCTCTCATGGAAGGGGGTACCAAATCAAATCAGGATTGAAAGAGAACCTAGGATGAAGTATATAATTACAGAATATTAGAATACTTCGAATAAAATATTAGTATTAGAAGTTAGTATGGGAAATTATGTGTTGGCAGCCCCTGTTTCAAAATCAGACACCGAGGAAATTTTAATGTTGTAGAGTGCACCTGTAGAGCTCACATCAGAATCCAGTAGTATTGAGGCATTGATTGAGTTAGTGGAGGAAATTGATGACTAGGAAGAGGGTCAACTTAGCTTATTGGATAACTTTCAGAAATTTATCTAGAAATGAATAGATCAAATTCAATTGGGAAGAGATATGAATTTTGAGGAGCTACTTCTCCCAAATTGGTGCAGAGTCCATAATGCTTCTCACTCAAAGCTATAATGCTACTTGTGCCAAACAACAGTAGATTAGATATAGAGATGCATTAATCCAACTCCCACTGTCAAGATAAATGTGCAAAGTGTCTAGAATGATGCTAAAGGTAGAGGTTTAATGAATCCTGAAGAACCTCCCAAAATGAATGAAAAATCAAGAAAGTCAGGAGTTGTTGATTGTTGGACACTAATATTTGATGGATCAAAATCAAAGCAAGGTACAGGATTCATATTTGAGTTGATCAACATGAAAGGTAAAACCTTCTTTGCAGCCCATAGGCTTCAATTCCACTGTACTAACAATGTAGCTGAATATAAGGCTTTAATACACGGATTACTTATGGCATTAAGAAAGAAGGTTAAGATTCTGCAAGTATTCAGATATTTGGAGTTGGTAGTTAGACAAGTTAGAAAATAGTACTCTTGTCTTGATAGAAGAATGATTAACTACAAACATAGAGTTTGGGATCTTATCGAGGGTTTTGATGAATTTAATGTTCAATTGATACCCTGTAGCAAGAACCAAATTGTGGATTCTTTAACCCAAGCACCCAGTACATTGCAGCCCTTGTCACTTTCAAGTTTGAAGAAGTTTAATGTAGAACTCATGCTAGTACCTTTAGTTCCTGACAATGTAACTAATTTTCAAGTGTTTGAAGATGATAAGCATATCCTAGATTTTATCACAAGCTCTGACATGTTTACTTCCCAGATAACTGATGAAGCGAAGCCTCAAGAAGCATAAATGGACCTTGAAGGGGTCATGAATCTGAAGACCAAAACTATTTCGAGAGGGATGGTCCAGCTAGAGAGAATTTTTGATCTAGATAGGATAAAATATCGAGAGCAATAAGAAAATAAGGAATCCATTAATAGTCAGTGTGATACATACAATATGGGGACTCCAAATGATGTTAAGAATATTTTCATTGGAAAAGTATGTACTCTAGAAGAAAAGAGAGGAATCATTGATGCATTACACACATATCTGGATGTGATTGCTTGGAGTTATGAAGACTTGAAGACATATGACACTTCAATTATTACACATAACATTCCCCTTAAGCTCAGTTCCAAACCATTCAGACAAAGATAGAGACCGATCAATTCCTTATTGGAACCTATCATTCATAAGGAGGTGTAGAAGTTATTATCTGCTCATATCATATTTCCAATTAGGCACTCAACTTGGGTTACTAACCTGGTTCCAGTTAGAAAGAAGAATAGAGAAATCAGATTGTGTGTTGATTTTAGAAATCTAAATCATGCATCAGAAAAGGACAATTATCCAATCCCCTCACTAGATGAAGTGCTACAAATTGTCAATGGATCTAAGATGATGTATTTTATGGATGGGTATTCCAAATACAATCAAGTCATGGTGCAATATGAAGATAGACATAAGACTACTTTCACCACAAAGTGGGGAACTTTTTCTTATAAAAGGATGCCTTTTGGATTGATTAATGTTGGAGTGACCTTCCAAAGTGCCATGGACATTGCCTTTAAAGACATCATTGGTAAGTGCATTATTATTTGCATGGATGATTTTCCTATCTTCTTGAAGAAACGTGGTGATCATATTGCAGACCTGTGTAGAGTATTCCAAAGGTGTAGGGAATTTGGTATTTCACTTAACCCTAAGAAGTGTATCGTTGGAGTAACTAAGGGAAAATTGCTTGTCCATGTTATTTTGAAGAAGGGTATATCCATTGATCCAAAGAAAATAGAAGCTATACTGAAGATTCAACCTCCAGCTAGTAAGAAAGAGATGAAATCCTTCTTCGAGAAGATTAATTTTGTTAGAAAATTCATTACGGGCTTCACAAAAATAGTCAAACCATTTAATTCCATGTTGAAATAGGATGTGAAGGTTGAATGGAGTGTTGAAGCAAAGGAGGCTTTTGTGGAAATTAAGAGGGAAATAGTTGAAGCCCCAGTGTTGGTGAGTCCTGATTATTCCAAGCCTTTCTACATATACTCATTCACGTCTGATCATTCCTGTGTAGGCATGTTGACTCAAAAATATGAGCAAGGGAATGAGCACCCCATAGCTTTCATGAGTGTTCCATTAAAATATGTAGAATTGAGATATCCCAGTGTAGAAAAGAAAGCTTATGCTTTGGTTAGGTGTGTGAAGAAATTCATACATTACATCCTAAGGAATAAAGTCTATTCCATAGTACCCAATCCTACACTCAAGCTCCTACTAATGCAGAATGAACTGGGAGGATGAAGAGAAAACTAGGTTACAATGTTGCAGGAATGTGAAATCGAGATACAACCCATGAAATTGGTGAGAGGGAAAGGATTAACTAAGACAATGGTTGAAATAGGCCCTAATCTCACGGCCCAACACTATCACCTTTAGGATGTTTCTCCAGGGGGATGGTAATGATGACATTATCTACTATATTTTGAATCAACAATTCCTCGATCATCTCAATACGGTACAATAGAGAGCTTTGTGTTTGAAGAGTGATGGATTCATGCTAAAAGGGGCCATTTTATACAAGAAAAATCATGAGGGGATTTACCTACGTTATCTTGGATAGGAGGAGGCTGAAAGGGTGATGACTAAATTCCATGACAGGTATGGCACAGGACATGGCTCTACACCATCTAATACAAATCAGATCCTGAGGGCAAGATACTACTAGCCAACTTTGTTTAGGGACACGCACAGCCATGTAAGAACCTACCATGTGTGTCAGATGGAAGCAAGCAGAGAAAAGTATGCAACCCTTCTTCTCTAGCCGATCATAGAGGTAAAACCATTTACATAGTGGGGTTTGGACTTTGTTAGTCCAATCAATCCACCCTCCTCTACTAGCCACAAGTACATTCTCACTGTCACCGATTATTTTACTAGGTGGAATAAAGCTCTTGCTTGCAAACAATGCATGTCTAAGGTGGTAATCAATTTTCTTGAATCAAGTATTATTAATTGCTTTGGATGTCATGTTGCTTTAGTCTGTGATAATGGTCCTATGTTTGCTTCATTGAAATTTTCTGTATGGGCTTTTGATCACGAAATCATCATTAAGTTTTCTTCCAACTACTATCCATAAGGAAATGGGTTGGTTGATTCCTCAAAGAAGAACCTTTTGATAGTCATCCGTAAACTATTAGAAAGGAATCCAAAGGACTAGCACACCCAACTTAGATTTGTTCTTTGGGAAGATTGTACTAGATATAAGGCTTCCATAGGAACCTCTCCTTATCACCTTGTGTATGGCTTTGAACCTTTGTTTCCCATTCACTTGAAAATCCTCACCTTATATTTTATTAATGATTATTATGGTGAAGGGGATAGACATGAGGCTCTTCTAGCTGAGCTTCTACCCCTTGAGGAAAAGAGAGATGAAGCATTGGAAAACTTTGCTAAACATCAGGGTGTCATTAAGAGGTGGTTTGATTGAAAGGCCTGAGTGAAAGCTTTTAGAATCTCTAACCTAGTCTTGTATTGGGACAAAGCACATGATAAGAAGGGAGAACATGGAAATTTTGATAAACTTTGGCTTGGCCCTTTTCAAATTTTAGAGATCTTGGGAGACAATGCTTTTCATCTAAAGACTCTCACTGGAGAGGACGTCTCGTTGCATGTCAATGGGAAATATCTGAAGCATTACTTCATATCTTGAGCTGTTTACAACTCTTCCCCCTGTAAATAGTTAGTTTGGGTTCTGGTTTCCTTTGGTTTCCTTTGGTTTGCTTTGTGTGTTTCCTGCTTTTTGGTTTTGGTGTGGGTTTGCTTTGGTATTGGTTTTGAGGTCTCCCTGTCCTTTCCTAGGAATGTTTCACTTGCATGACAATAATCATGTTATCTAGGATTGTTTCAAGTATTCCTTTTGTAAACCCTATCAATTTTCTAGAGAAATCGAGTAGAAATCCTTTGTTCAATGTCATATGTGTTTAATGCTAAAGTAAATTATCCCTTAGATTAAGTAGTTCTAGAATGTGCTTGGATCTTACATCTATGAACTTGTCTTAAGAGTCTTGAAGCTATTGCGGGTTCCTTGGAAGGCTTGGTCAAGTGAAAAATATTGTTTCTGCTTTAGTGCCACTATCGTTCTCAGCCTTGAGCATGAACTTCATTGTTCATAGGTTGAAGAAAGGAGAAAAAGAAAAAGCATCAAAAAGAAAAAAAAGAAAAGGAAAATATTGAATATCAAAATAATCAAATTCAACCTATCAAGAGTATCAAAATATCTCTACCGGGGCTATGGATGTCTGGCTAGTAGTAGAACTATGTTCAAGAGAACCACAAAAATGACCTTGTCAGGGCTATGGACACCTAACTGGCAGTGAGGCTCCATCTAGGTTTCTTTTGAAGTTAGAATCTATATGTAGCTCCACCTTGCTAACCTTGGTTCCTTATAGCAGCTAAGGGAGGGAAATGAATACACATGCACACACTGGGATTCTAGCCTAGGAAGGGTTTGCTTGTCTGATTGGATTTGAAGCATTGTCTAATAAATGACTTGATGTGAGGACCAAAAATAGAGTTTTTGGTTGTTGATTGCAATTTTCTATTGAAATTCTCTAAACCATTTCCCTAGCGGAGTCGCCATTTGTTGTGCAATATTCGCACACATGCCCTGCTAAAGGCAGGGACCCTCTTTTCCCGCTTCACTTTCTTTGTGTGTTTGTTGTAGGGTCCTGACTTTGTCCCCTTAAGGGATGGGTCTTTTGGATTTGGTCTCATTTCTCCCTAATGCTTCATGTTCAACCTATATTTTGATGCCCTTTACAACACTTGAATGATTCCTTTGCTCTATGGAATTGGCTTCATGCTTGAAATTTTAGATTTTGAGGAAAATTGGCTAATTCTTGGCAAAGTTAGGTTAATTTGAGGTACCTCAAATTAGCCAAACCTTAGTTTGGTTGGCTAATCCTAGGTCCCATAGATTAGTCGAATCCAGCCTCCTGTCGAATCACCGATCCCCTCGAACCATACTACCAAGCATTAATGGTGCATTTAATGAGTTGTTTTGGAAATAAAAAAGATGATTTATTGGTCATTTCCTCATTTGTATTTCACGACTGACAGATTGAGTGGAGTCCACCTCCATTGTGCCCTCGAATCAAGTTATTGCTTTCAATTTGTATGTTCTTGAAGATCATTTTAGGGTTTATGAAGGCTTCTTGTCAACTCGCAACCACATTTTTCATATCAAGCGTCCATTTAAGGTATGTTTTGAATGATTCTTGAATGGATTTGCTTTGATTTGTGCTTCACTGGTATTTCTATTATAGCAAGTCATTCATTGGAGTTTGGTGCTAAGATTTAAATTTATTTTCTCTTTATTGTTTTGAGTCTGTGAGTGCGTTTTCAAGAACTTAGGAATGGGGGTCTAGTTTGTTTCTATTTGAAATCTTGGAGGTCGTCGAGTCTTAGTGTTTATCCTTACATTCTTTTCTTGCTATCCTTGCGCTCTTTTATTGCTCCTAGTGTCAAAATCTTGGAGGCATTCATATGGGTGTGCCCTGGTATTGATGGCCTTGATTGGACTCGAAAGGTAATTCATAAACCCTAATCATGCACATCTATTTAGGGTATGGTTTTGAGTTGTTTTTTAAAGGCTCTTGCTTCGTGCCCTCAAGTCTATTTTTGTGAATTGAAGAAGGGTTTTAGTTTGTGTGCATATGATGAATGGAGGCCTTTGAAACCCTATGGTTTGCTATTATATGTTTTTCCTTGATGTTAAATTGAAATTGTGGGAACCTTTCTCAAATTCCAGGCAATGATTCATGAACCTTAGCTTTGTGTGCTCTAGCTCTACATGTCAAACTCAAATGGTGAAACAATATCAAGAACCTTTAAAATGATTGTTGAAAAGTGATAAACGAACAATGAATCAAAGGATTATCATACGCTTTTGTGTGTTTGACCAAACAAAGACAACACTTAGGAAAATTTGCAATCTGGAGGACAATTTCAGTTAATCTGAGGTAGCTCAGATCAATTGAGCTCTAATCCGAATGGCTAATCCCAGCCCTCTTGGATTAACCAAACTTTCTACGTATTCATGATTTAACTATCTCGCGCCAAACCAAGTTGACACTTAGGCAAATCTTGACCCATCCTTTCAAGCAAATCTTGACCCATCCTTTCGATTGTCAAATGCCCAATGCACGAGCTCACTCCAAATTCCTTAGTGCATTAATAAATTTCATTCTCTAAGGATCAAAATTTTAAACATGAAGAATTTGATGAAGTTCGACTAATCCAAGCTAGCTCAAATTAGTTGAGCCTTAATCTAGCTGGTAAATCCAAGCTTGCTCAGATTAGCCAACCCCCCATTGTGATTACCTTTGAAGCTCAAAAAAAATCTCTAGTTCTCATAGGAATTTAATGACAAGTCTCATGTGGTTTGAATTCATAAATGAATTATTTTCCATGCATTTTCAATGATACATTATATTATCACACCTTCAATTGTGAATTCATAGGTTAATTGTGAATTGGTTCATTCACATATCTTTTAATTGGATGATGAAATGGATTTCTCCTCTTGTATTATCATTTGAAGTTCATAGTGGTATCCTTGATTTGCACTGTAGGGTTGTTCAACTTGTACTAACAAATCTCATGATGTTGTATTGTCATTTGCATTTGGGTAATTGTGGTTTATTTTGCAAATGCAAGATGAAGTGAGTCCCGATAAGAAGACGAAGGCTGGTTTGGTTCAAGAAGAAGTCAAGAAAAGGGCTAAAAGAATGAAATATGATTTCAAAGGCATTTGGCCTGAATCTAAGATTGCTTCAGCTTGGGCCAAGATTGGAGATACAAATCTTGGGCACGTGGAGTATGATGATTTCTATCAAAGAATGTTTGGAAATGCACCAACTCAGCTAGCACAAGCGATCACCCACACTGGTTTGGAACAAGAAGTTGGATTACCTCCAACATAATTATTCCTAGAGTTGGTTCTAAAATGCATTATGGCCAATCTCATAGAAGAATCCATTGAGGGAGTTTTCAATATTTCCTCACACCATCATCTAATTGAGGTGATAAACATTGGGGAGGAAACCAAGTTTTCTGATGAAGATCCTAGCAGGGCTTTAGAGATTATGAACAATTCTTGTATACTAAATCTAAAGCCTCATTATTCCAAGTTGCCCAAGCAATTGCACTAGAGTGATTTCAAGATGGAGCACCATGATATAATAACCCTCTTGGGAAATGTAATGGGAGTTGAACAAGCTCACATCTTCAGTTCTTGGATGTTCTTCCCCATCACACAAATTGTGGCTAATAAGCATTACCATTAGGTGAGGATCATAAGCAACAACCTAGATGCCCAATTGAGAAGTGTGCAAGAAACAGATAAATTCACCATGACATCATATTTGGTGTATATGTTTGCAAGAAAAACCAGATACAAGGGCTTGAGCTACAATGGAAAATTGGGAAAGGATAGAATTTGGGAAGTATATCCTCAATTGTAGTACAAGACATCTAATTACAGAAGAGAAAATGATGCTTTCTTCATGTTTATTCCAAGGTTGGTGCAAAATTCCCTTCATGTCAGAATAACCATAGATGGCATGGACTTAATCAAACAATATGGGCAATGGTTCATACAATTTCCAAATTTTACATACATCCAAGTGCAAGGATCTCCTATTGTTCCACTTAGGCTACTAAGGTACCCAACCAATAAACTTCTAATGCTAGAGCTGACAAGGCAAATGGTGCCCTTTTAGGAAATTCTATAGTTGGATATCAAGAAGAAAGGGTTAGGAGCAGAATTTCCACTGAGGATTGGGACTTTGGAATCATGTCCTTCCATCCAAAGTGCCCAACATTCTAAAAAGGAGATGGAATAGTTCGAGCTTTACTCTCATACAAATTAAAATCATTTTGATCCATATGGTAGAGTCGTGAAGTTGGCTAATAGGACATTCTAACATGTAGACCACATTGAGGACTATTGGGAAAACTGCAGGGATGGCTTTGATGTTCTTAGATGAAGGTTCTTTTGAATGCCTCTCAAAATGATAAGGTTGTACATGATAGTAGAAGTTCCTGATCAAGTACAAGATGAGGAGGTGAACTTGGTGCAACAATGTGATTATGAACCATACAAAAACAAGCCTTTGCCATAGATAAACTAGTCTGAAGAAGAAACAACAGATCTTGACCAAATAACTAAGACAGTCAAGGAATACTCTAGGCAATGGGTGAAGCAAAAGGTGCAAGAATTGGAGGCTAATGGCACTAAATTCACATATGATTTGATGGGAGATATGGAGTCCCACTTTGAAGAAGAAGTAGAAGGGGAAAAGGATGATGTCTCTGAGTCTCAAGGTGATGAGGGACAAGAAGGTAATAAACCAATGATAATAAAGAGGAGAACTAGAAATAATACACAGGAAAAGCAAGGAGAGAAACCATATCCCAAGTCCTAGAAGACTCCTCAAGTGAATACTACCACTGGAAAAGGGGAAATACCTCAATCAATGAGAAAAAGGAGTGGTTATGGAAAGAAAAAAGGAAGCAAAGACTAGGAAGGGTGATACATAAATTGATGCTTCTTCTTCAATTGAGGTTGTGGAGCTAGACAGTCCTAGGGAAAAGCCCCAAGTATATGTAAGAAAAAACCCTCCCAAGCATAAAGCATCTCTGGAAGAGGAATCAAAAGAAGTAGGAGAGAAGGTGCAAGATGAAGAGGTGCTTGCTACTGATAATCAAGAGGAAGAAGTAAATGTAAAAACATCAGAAGAGGTTGTTCGAGAAGAAGGAAATATATTCAATGACCCTAAGCAGCATGAATCAGAGGATGATGAAGTGTCTACTCCTACTAATGAAGAATGGAAGTAGATGTTGCAAGAGTTGGGACAATCTGACTTGGGTACATGGGTTGGGAATGTTGGATCCCAGGTAATTCAAGAGAAACCATCCAAGTCCCCAGAGAAGGAAGTCATCCATGAGAATGAAAATAAACCTAAAATTGAAAAAATAGTTGACATCCCACAATATAATAGAGATGAATAGGAGCTACCTTCTATGGAGGTGAATGTAGAACAATAAATAGTTCCATAATGGCTCAAGAAGAGGACAAGCAAGAAACCCATAATTGTGCAAGAGGCAGCTCCAAGTTGGGATAAGTTGTTGGAACAGTGGGGTCAGCCCAAGAAAAGGAAAAGAGCAAGAATGGTTTCAAAGATTGCATGAGATGAATTCAACAACAGATTTGTTCATGTGGTAGTACCTCTAGTTGATAAATTCAAGGATGAAGTTAGGCCATCTGACTACATGATATAGACTAATAAATTTGGGGCCAACTACTAGAGAGAAGGAAAAGGAGGAATTCCAAGAATCTTCTCAAGCAATCCTAAGAAGGCTGAACAGTGAAACTGCAGAGAAAGAAAAACTCAAGAAATAGCTAAATGATTTCTACAGGTATGTTCAGCATTTCATGAAACCATTATAGGTTGTTGGAGGTGAGAATGTAATTCCAGAGGGATTGTTGCCCAAAGAGGCAGTTTCTAAAATTGAAAGACTGAAGAACTCAGTTCATAATACTCAAGAGTGGCTTCAAAATGTCAGTAAGAGAGGAGATGAAGCAATTGAACAAATTCTTCAAGGTCACACTGATGCTTATGATTTTCTGGAATATACTTCTCAGTTCATTGCTGATTGGGAAAGTTTGATGAATCCACTGTTGAAGAATTAAAGAAAAATCTACAAATACCTAAAGACTAGTTAGCCAAGTTAGATGTCTTCTCTCAATATGAAATTAGTAAAGTGAAGGAGTGGATTGAAGTTTGGAATTATAGGAAAGAACTCCTTAATAAAGTATTGAAGAAAATCATGAAATTGCAAGGGAAAATGAAATATATTTATAATAGTTGTGTTAGTTTCTTGGAAATTATGACCGGGAGAAGAAAATTTGGACAAAAGAATTTGAAGATTGACAGGTTATAGGCTTGGTGGCATGAGGTTTATGCCCCCTCAGATAATTCTCCAATAGCAAAAGAGCACCTAGAAGATGCAACCATCTATATTTCTAATCTAGACAAATATCATGAATTAAAAATTGAATGGAGTAAGGTGATGCCCCAATACTTGGAGGAATTTAAAGGGAATAAAATAAAAATTAAATTTATTCTAGTGCCAGACCTAGCAAATGTAAAGGAAATCTTGGAAAAATTTAAGGAATTGACCAGTAAGTTGGAAGCTGACAAGGAAAGAGAATTTGGCCAGGTTGCTGCCATGTAGGATTCTAGTTAGGCATGCAAGAAGTGGTGAATTTCAAATAAAAACTAAGGATGGAGCATGTCAGAGGTTTCTAAAGCCGCCTGGGGACCCCACTAATTGTTTTGGGATGTGATTTTGACTTTATTCACAACTTTTTGAAGCTAGTCAAGCATGGATGACCTAATATAGTAAAATCGGATGCATGTCTGACTAGGCTCTATGGGCCATTATTTTTGGTCGCCTAGTGGGTTCTTGGGCTATAAATTGAGGCTCTAGCTTCATGTTTAGGGGTTAGACATTGCTAGGACAATTGAGAATTATTGTAATAGTTATTGTATAGCTAGAAGTTAGAATTTTTTGAGGGAAGTTGTTAAAACATTGAGAATATTGGATTGTTGCAGATATGGGTGAATCAATATAAGCAAAGACATTGTCTTTTGGTTATCTTTCTTGTGTAGATTCACTTTGTATGGTTCTAGTTATTCCATATCTTTGAGAGTGCTTAAAATTTATTAGTTGCATGTTAAATTTTAGAGTTAAAATTTGATGCAATAGTGTTTTTGGTTTAATATTTGAAGTGTTTGAGCGATCTTTGGGTCCATACTTTTAGCAGCTTGTTGATTGTAAGTTGTTGTGCAAAGTTAGCATGGGCCTTGATTTTATGTGCTAAGTTTGGTTATGGGTGTTTATTCATTTCAATCATTTGACAAGGTTGATTTGTGTGAATGCTTATGATTTGAAAATATTTGCATTCATTAGACGATTGCACTACTTCTGTGACATGTAGGCTTAATATGGGTTTAGCATAATCTAATTTTAATGGATTGGTCCACTTCAAGTGTTGAGTCAACTACATTGTTGGTCTTAAAATTAGTTTAATTTTCTAAAAATCTCTCTAGAACCCATTTATCTTTTGATGTTTCTTTTAAAATATGGGTTAGTTTTAGGATCAAAAGTAATGAAATAGTGCAAAATATAACAAGTTTGAGACTTCTAGTAATTGTTTTGTAAGGCCTCATGTGATTACCAAAATTTTCACATATTATCTGAGATGTTTATGCATTGTGAATACCTAAGATTAGAGACCTTGGGGTTATCTCTTGAGGCTTGCTGATAGAGATTTACCTTTCAAGAGAGATAGGATTTAACATTCTGCTTGAGTTGTTGTGCAGAAAACACCATCAACAGGGATGAGAGGCATGGATCATGGATTCTCATCAACATATGAGAATGCATGATGAAAGTTAATCAAGGGCTCACACTTGCCTTAAACAAACACACTTTTGACTTTCTCACAAGTCAAAGGCAACTTGTTGAAAAGGTTGAAGGTTTAGCTTATTCAAGATGCCAAATGAGTTGATTGGAAGAGAGAGAAAAATCCTTAGAATATTCTTTTGGGTGAGGAAAAAGGAAATTTACAAATTTAAACAAAGTTTTAATTGTGCAAAAAAGGGGATAATGAATATTCCATGGGAATATTCCCTTTGCTTAGAGGAAAATTAGTTTAATTGTTAATTAAACAAGATTTAATTTATGCAATTAGGGGATTAGAAGAATTAAAGAGATATTTATTATATTAGTTGATTTAATAAATAGGGGAGGAGTGAAATGTTATTTAATTAAATAACTTAGGGTTATTTAGTTAAATAAGATGACTTAGGAGATTAAATTAAATATTTTGATTTATTTAATTTAATTAGATGAAGTGTTAGTGTGAAAAGAGATGAATTAACTTGATTAAATTAATTAGGCCAATAGATGAAAATGATGTAATTAATTAATTACCTAGGATAATTAAATCAATTAAGCAAAAAGAGGATGGGTTAAAGAGGAAATGATGTTAGTAAATCTGTTTTAAATGTATGATATCAATTAAGACATTTTTCAATGCATACAGTCATATTTCACCAAGATTTCCTAATAAAGTCATGCAATTATTAAGACCTTTAGCATTGAAGCCAGAGCAAGGACACTCACAATTTCAGTGACTAGTTCTTCTTAGTAGACCAAACAGTAATAAGTTTCTATGGGTGTCCTCAAGCGACACATGTTTTACCTAAATTTGTTTCTATTTAAATTGAATTTTTAGAATTTATGTGGAAAATGTTATGGATGGAGTAGGATGTTATAAAAAGATAGAGAAAGGGGAGATTTCTCCCTGACCTAATTGAATGTGAGGAGCTATCCATAGGGTCTGACACTTTTGAAGATCTGTCAAACTATTTGAAGATGATGTATTCATTGAAGTCACGAGGAGAAAGTGTCTTTGATCCTAAAGGGAATATTAATTTTATAAAGAAGACACTTCTCACTAGAGTTGGGATTACCCATGAAATGGATTATGAAGAAGATGTAATAAGAAATTTCTTAACACCTCATGAATTTTTTCAGAGGAAGAGGAAGTCGGAACTTATAAAGAGGCTTGAGGAGGAAGGGACACTAGATTCCAAGGATTCTATGTTGAAGAGGGGGATCCTATCAAAGGGATGAACTTAATAATTGACAACTTAATTTGAAAGATTATATGTTGAACCATAAAAGAAACTTGAGGGTCGATCTTCAAAACCCTCCAAGTTGCTCATCAAACTAAGCGGTATTGTAATCACAAAGCCCCTACTAGACACTACCGCAATACAATTAGAAGCATCCCCTAAGAAAAAGTGTCTTAAAAGGTAGAAGACACATGGAGTGGCTCCCTTAGTGGCATATGAAATAAGTGAAGGAGTAGTGGATACTGAAGAGGTAGCAATGTACTTTTGAATTTTAAAGATAATGAAGTTGATCAGCCACTGCCTAAGCTTGTAACAAATGCTAACAAACTAGAAGAAAGAGTGGATGTAAATGGGCATAATAATCAAGAAGTGCATCATGATGAAATGGTGATTGTTTCCCTTAGATTTATTGAAGATGACTTTATTCAAACTCCTGAGTTTAAGGATTTTTGGATTAAGATGAAAATGAAAGAATTTGAGGAGAGACTCCAAATTAATAAGATGGGCACTGACGAGTCATAGCATGACAAGATTGTTTCCCATACTTTTGAAGAACTTAGGATTAATGAAATTATTGTTAGCCCCCAAGAAGCAAGAAAATTGGTCTTAGAAAGAAATATACTAATTATTCTTGGGATGAAGTTAAAAAAGATATTCTTACTAGATCAAGTTAGAAGCCAAGAAGATCCCATGTTGATTTCTAAATTCAATTCAGATGAGGGCATGAGTGGCATAGGTTAAAATCCAAGAATTGAAACCCTATCCTTTTGGACAAATAAAAAAAGAACAAAAAACCAAGATTGCTTAATGTTATACAAGAAATGAGAGGGACTTACATGGTAAAGATAGTTCAAGACACATCAACATTAGAGGTAGCTATTATGACAATGCACTTAGCAATGTTTGCTAGGGAAGAGGTTAAAGGTATGGAGCTTAGATTGACAAAATATGATAAGCACAGACTAATTTGAATGATGACGTGAGTAGGTTATTCATAGAAAATGTGAAATTGAAAGAGTAGTTGAAGGGAGCAAGTCCTTCCCAAAGCACAAAATTAACAACATACCAACGCCCTGCGATCTAGACTAATACAAGTACAATAACTGTTGAATAAGTAAATGTTCTAAAACAAGAAATTGAGAAGTTGAAAAATACTAATAAAGAAACAAAGGAAGGAGCAAAGAGATAAACCCTCAGGGTATTAGAGAATATCTTGGAGCATAGGGTTAAACTAATTGTGGAAAAATTGTAAAATGTGTATGAATGTTATGTCTCCTTGTCACAAGCAGTTTATAAGATAAACGCCCATGTACCTATATTGGTTCCCTTATTCAAGAAATGGCAACTTGTAAATCACATCTTAATAAATTTGTGCAGAATTTTACAAAGGATTGTTGAGGCCCCCGTAGCTTTAAAGCCTACTGAGCAAATGGTCTGAATGGTCACAAATAAATTTCAATACATATCTATAGAAGACCAAAAGATCAAGGCAAGAATGGATTCATTTTACACACTAAAGCAATGGTTCGTGCCTAAGATACTAACAGATGATGATCAACTGAAAGGATTCAAGGATTTTATAGATGAGTTTAGCAAAATGTTCCCAAATGCCTCACTAATTTAGAGAAGGATGGTGAGATAAATCTTCACCGCCTCAATTTAACCTTGTATGGAATGATTGTACTCGGTGCTAGATACTCAAAATTCATCACGGATGGAAAAGGGTTATTAGACAATAGATGGAAGAGTCACTTGGGCAACGCATGAAAAATATAGAAGTACAAATGGCCTCATGATTACACAGTGTACCAATGGGAGAAGACATATCTTGCTCCTCAAGAAGAATAGGCCTTGCAGTGAAGTACCAAGCCTTGCAAATACTATCATGGAGAGAGGACCTTGCCAAATTTGAATGATCACAAGTTCCTTACGATGAGTAATAGACTTTTGTATCTTGTGAGTGCTTTAGACTTCAACATCTAATCATTTCTCATCTTTCATTGCTTTTATGTAATCCTATGTCAACAACGATAATTAGTACTTTTTGATTTATGTTAAAAGTGGGTAACTGAAAAGACACGTTTTGACATGTTAGTCAAGACAAAATTTTGAAATGTATTGTACAATCTTTTTGAAGATCAATAGAATGAAGTTATAATTGGTGGTTGAATTCTGGTTTCAATTATTTGTTGAAGTGAATTAATGAATGTTATCTTATTGTCTCCAGTTTGATCTTTCCTTGTTATTTAAATCAATATATCAAGGGTATATCTAGTTTATCAAAACACATTTGTTGCCTTTGTGTGGTTAATTTACTGGTTCCTTTAAGGAAGGATTTAATTCCTTTAAGTAAATCACAGTAACCTGGGGAGAATAAGTAAATCAAACTAACAAGGAGATATGTCATTTACAATTAGGAATGATTTATTGGTGTCAAAATATCATCATATATGTTAATATTAGATATATATTTGCTTGGTTCAACTCCCAGGATAACTAGAGACAAATCAGACATCACCTTACTAGAGTATGTTTTTCCTTCATCCTAATTGTGTTATGTTTTTATGAGTTCTTTTCTTGTGAATATATCCCTAAGGAATTTTTTTCTAATGCCTATAATTGTAGACCTCTTCTTGGTTTTTGACTACAAATTCTTTTTAATCTGTAAACTAAATTCTATTTGAAGTTTCCATTTGTAGTTATTAGCGGATTGGAAAGTCAACAGTTGTCAACTTATGAAATCAATAAAGTTTTACTGATTCAAGTTGTTGATTTATACATTATTGTTTATTTGGACTTCAATAAATGAGGAAAAGGGTTGTAAGGCACAAATTAGATGATAGTGATCATAATGCTAAAATTTTAGTCACAGATTATGAGCACTTTCATAGTGAAAAAGTGGCCAAGAATAATGAATATTTATCACATCTTGGTTTGACAAACGGTCAAGTTGTAAATCCAATAAGTATATTATTTGTTTAATAGTGTTTAATGAAATTTTATAGGCAAGAGTTTTATGTATATAATACATAATATGATTTTTTTTTGTTTTATAGGCAAGAAAAAGAGTGCAAAGAAAATGCAGAGAAAAAATAAAGGAAAGAAAAGATACAGTGTTGCCATGTTGTAGAAGCCAATGCATTTGTGATTCAAAAAATGTAGCTGGTGAAAACAATAGTTGTGATGATCATGATAAATTGGACAAGAATGCACAACATAGTTGTCATAGTTGTGTTGAAGTTGAGGTAATATAATAGTTGTCAATTATCTGTCCCAATGTTTTGTCATTCTTCATGCTTAAAATGTTCTTTTGGACAAAAAATAATAGCTTTTGCATTCTTTAATTTGTAATTTAATTTGTCCCAATGTTTTGTCATTCTTCTTTTGCACAAAAATTTATAGCTTTTGCATTCTTTAAGTTGTAAGTTAATTTGTCCCAATGTTTTGTCATTCTTCATGCTTAAAATGTTCTTTTGGACAAAAATTTATAGCTTTTGCATTCTTTACTTGACTTACATTAATTTTAGCATGATGATTAAACCACATATAGAGCAATAATATGAAATAAAAATGAAAAGAAAAAGGCCCTATCAATAGAGCTCCTTGCAAAGTTGTACAACTTCATGTCAATGTTGATAGTGATTATGATGATGAACTTGACAAGCATGTGCATGATATTCATAGTAGTAGTCATGTTGAAATTGAGGTGAGTGCTATGAAACTACATGCAAGTAAGTACTATTCAAGTAAGTAATGGTTGTTTTGTTATGTAAAAAAGGTAATCATTACCTATTTGACAGAAGCTAATTAGAATAGTAGTGAAGTGTAATTAGCTAGTATACATAGATTAAGGAAATAAGGGAGAACATATAACTTACATATGGAAGCTTAGAGCTTAGGTATAATAGAGTGCATACATAGATATTAACAATGAGTTAGTGCATTGTGTGTTCAGGATGTTATGGTCTTTAGTTGGGGGGAGTACTTCATTGTCAATCTATGTATCTTTCTGGAGTACTCGTATAGTCTAGCACTATTGTCAATCTGTGTATCTTTCTGGAGTACTCGTACAATCTAGCACTATTGTAGTCTTTCCCTCTAGTTTTTTGTACCTCGCAATGGGTTAGCTTTTTTTTTTAGAGTAAAAATTTGCTTCTTTGTTATTCAACCGAATCAAAAAAAGCACATACAAAAATTGATTTGTTCCAAGACATAAGACATTACAGACAACTATCATAAACAATATAATGTGTGTTTTATATCTTAATATAATGTGTAGTTTTTTATTTTTGTAGACATTTATTGATAAACTCTAAGGAGGGGATAAAGCTGGGTTGTTGGATCCATTTGATGGTGTTGTTGTGGGCATTGCAACCCTGCAAATTCACTCACTATCTATTGTACATGGAGACAAATTGAAAGGAATAGAGATGCAAATGTAAGTATTTTAAAGGTCACAAGTAACATACCCCTTACTTATGAAGACAAAATAGATGGATTTTTCTATCTGAAAGAGAAACAAGGGACCTTCACATAGTGGCCACTAAAATATTTGAAAAAAATGACATAGTTGATGTTTATCATGTACTAGTTGTTAGATAGCTTGGCCCATTGCTTTATGAAATAGTTTGAATGTGTTGTTCAGGGATCTTAGTTCTTTTTGTCTATTTTGGAGTTGTATAAGCAGAAAAGGCATTGTAACTCAGTTTTCTCAGTCACAACACTAAGAAACACACTTTGTAACACATTTTTCAAAGCAAAGACACATATTTTTGTCTTGTATCTATTGTAAGAACACGTTTTCTCAATAAAATTTTAGTATTTTTCCTTCTTAATAACTATTTCATTATGTGAAAATAAATTATTGATTATGTTTTCTATGTTTTTATTTGTTTATGTCTCAAGTAAAACATTGTCTCATTTCCAACACTTATAGGAAAAAATTAGTGAACAAAAATAATTAAATAAACTACCAATTGACTAAATATACTACCAACTAATAGAAATCAGTGAATAAATATGAATATAATTATTATCAAATTAATAAACAATGTATCAATATACTACCAGTTGACAAAAATCAATGAATAAAAATAATTAAATAAACTACCAATTGACTAAATATAGTACCAACTAACAGAAATCAGTAAATAAATATGACTAAATATAATGATTGTGAAATTAATAAACAATGTATCAATATGTACTACCAATTGACAGAAATCAGTGAACCAAAAAAATTAAATAAACCACCAAATTGATCAAAAAGATGATTAAAATTAATGACTAAATACACTACCAATGGACAAAAATTAGTGAATAAAATTGACTAAATAAGTGACTAGTTAAGAACAATCAATGACTAAATATATCAGTGAATAAAAAATGACTAAATAAGTGACCAAATATATATACCAATGAATAAAAAAAGACTAAATATGTGACCAAACTATAGCAATCAATGACTCAATCAATGACTAAATATATCAGTGAATAAAAAATGACTAAATAAGTGACCAAATTACACCAATCAATGACAAAATCAATGACTAAATATACTACCAAATCGATCAATCAAAACAACCAATAAATGACTAAAAATGGTTTAGTCATAATTCAGTTGCGTTATAAATGACTGAGAATAAACTAGTAATGGTCGCGTGGTCATGTTTGGTCATTTATATGCAGTTTTTAGTAGACCTTTTAATCATATATGTTGTTGTTTTTGTACTAGTCAACTATAATAATTACCTACTCGAAGTATGAACAAGGTTAAACTCAATAATTAGTGAATCATAATACATATATACATATACATATACATATATATATTCATTCCTTTTCTTAATGCAAGATGGAAATTTTGAGCATGCATAGAATAATAATGAAAGGATACTTTAGTTAAATCATTTATTTACACAACTAAATTTACCCTTGGACACTCTCATCTAATAACATTCACTATTCAACTTGATATATAATTTATATACAATTTTACCTTGTTAACCTACCATAGGTATACCTGACATTGATCAAAGTTGTCTTAATTTACCTCGATGATGCTTGGATAGTCATCTTTTTCAAACTTCTTTATGATCTTCAAAGTCTTGCTTCATTCTTAGTTATTACCTTTTACCAAGTAACATGAAACATATTAGCTAGTCATTTGAACTAACATTAGGTACATGTATTTTCTTATCTCATGTATTGATTTAATTGCATTCTTCATATGATACTTGTACATAGCTCTAAATCTTATATCCTCACATACATTCCTAACGGTTTACCAAATCACCTTTAATAAAGAATATTTTCCCATAATTATTTAAACTAGTTCATAGGACAATCACAACATTAAGTATGGTATTATGTTCAATCATCAATTTATTCACCAAACTAGTATAATTGAACTTATCAAAGGTGTCACCAATTTGTAGAAGGGGTTGGGCCTCATATAATTGTCAAGAGCTTTCTCATGTTCTAGCCTCTCCTTCTTAGCTTTCTATTGCTCAAGCTTCTCATTCTCATCTTTCTCTTCTTCTATCTTCTTTTGCTCTAGCTCTTTCCTTTGAGCTTCCTCTTTATCAGCCTTTTCCTTAGCTACTTGCCTCTCAACACTCTCAATAATCGCTTTCTTCTCATCCTCCATCAACACATGTTTAGTATTTTCTTCTTAGAGACTTCCTTCCCCTAATCCAATGTTTGTTTCTTCTAATTCTTCCTCATCTAACTCTTTTTCTTCCTCATATGGAGTCGAGTCTCTGTAGAATCTGACGAAAGAGGAGATTTTGTAACTTCAATAATAGGATCCTTTTCTCCTTCTTTGGTTGTTGTTTTAGTAGTGGATGTAGTGGAAGCACCTTCTTCAACAATCTCCTCTCCTGGAAATATTGTAGCAATGGGTTGTACACACAATCCTTATATCGCTCCTACAGAAGCAATCACATATGTGAAAAAGGCTTTCTGGAATGCCTCTATTACTTTCTCCATTGTTGGCTCTTCCTCTTCGATTGTCTATTATGCAATCTACTTCCTCAGTTTCCTACACTTTCTTCTTGGAGGGAGAGAGGGTGTTTCCCCTTTACCTCTTTCCTTTTCCCATTGGCTTTTCTCTATCTGTCCTCCAGGAATTCGTTGATCCACTTCAAAATCCTTTCTACAACCAATGTAGAGGTATCCTCAATTTTGTACTCCTCTCTTTCCATCTAATTGATGGGCACCAATGTCTGAGTACTGACTTGATCATGATCATATTATGGATCAAGAGTCAACCCATTATTTGGCATTCCTTTAGGGATGTCCTCTTTAATTTTAAAGTCCTGCATTTGAGGAATGGTTAACCTTTCATACTTCCTCTTCCTCACTTCAAACTCATCCTATAGGTCTACCCAAAATTCTTCTATGCCAATCTTGTGATGTGGAAAAAGGGATGCATACAAGTTGTTTATTTTCCCTTTAGTATCAAACTCCTTTCTCCCTTTATATAACTTGAGGTTCATTTCCTATAATTCCTTAATGGCATACTTGGAGGCCTTGACTAATGGACATTGATAATAGCTAAGGTTGATGGCGTACTTCACTTCTCCAGCCTTATGCTTGTTGTAAAACTTGAGGTTAACTTCTCTCATGTGCTAGGAGAACTCAATTAGAATTAATTTATCACTATAATTTACTCTCTTGAAATACTTTTTTGATGTCTTTAGCTCAAGTTGGTCATAATATTCACATATCTTATTCTCACCTTGTCCTTCTCCTCTAACCCCCATAGTATTCAAACCTAGGAAATTCCCCATTTTGGCTGCATGATATACCACATACGAGGTCATATAAAATTCTTTAGTATCCTTTACCTTGGTGAGCTAATTATGTATGGAATCTGAAACTATTTTCCCCCAATCCAAATAAAATTCTCCTTTCAAAATAATCTCAATAAAATGGAACATCCTTGAAGTTCCATAAATATGGGAGCTCTCTCTTCCCAATGCCCTGCTTACTAATGTAATGATGTCCCTTATTTCAGAAGAAAAATTAGACCTTCTAAGCTTTGCAAGTAACTTAGTAATAGATTTCTTACCCATCTTGAGCCATTTCTTGTTCATATTCCTTTGATGAGTACTTACATCCTTCTCATACTATTGGATTGCCTCAATTTCTATTATGATCTTTAAGTGAGGATATGGTGGTAAATCAAAGACCATCTTTAACATTGCAGGAGACAAGTCAATTATCTCATTCCCCCATTGGTCAATGCACTTGCATTGTACATGATTGTATGCTTTTGTTACTGCAAGGATGAACTTTGTACATTGGACAACAATAGGAAAGGAAGCAACATGGTCCAATCCCAAAGCTGCTATCTTCTTAGCCCTTGGAATAGTTTCCTCTGAGAAGGTATCCTTCTTGAAATTTTCTAAATCAATATGTCCTAAGGTTGTATCTATGATCTTCATTAGCCAAGAGGTGAATTTGGAGATCACTAAGACTCCATGATACTTGTATTTCATTGTATATGGAGTATGATCTATATTTTTCAATTGGCCTCTTTGATTTTTTTCAACCTCCTCTACACCGAGTTGTTCATTTGAGTTAGACATTTATGAAACCTGGAAAATAAAAACAATAAAATATATCAAAAACATTTGCAAGATATTCAAAACTTTGTTCCGGGTATTAACCCATAGCCATGTTCTATCGAAACTTTAAACCCGAAAAGGACCTTTTCAAAATATACTAAAGTTCCTTTGTCTTTATCATAAATTGGAACAAGAAAATAATTTAAAATTTGGAGTTTAGGTAAAAGAGTTCAATCAAAATTTATGATTCCGATGAGACCATGCATATTATAAGTTGAAATCAGAATCAAAAAAGAATTTCAATCTTAGACCTTTTGATCATGGGTTCATTTAGAACTAGAAGTCTCAATCAAACCAAAGAGGAAAAATAAAGAAACGAGGTCAAAGTTTCGGAATCAAAAAATAGCATTGGTCTCAACCCATTTCGCAAAGGTTCAGCATGGAAATCAAAATTTTGCAAGGATCAAATTTTAAAAGCTGGTGGCCAGGCTAAGAAACCTGTACAAAAACCCTATTACCTAGGGAAAAATATGAAAACTCAAACTCGTGAAATGAAGCACACAAAAGAATGAACCAAAAATGAAACAAAAACTGGCAAACCCAACAAAAACACCAACAAATGTGAGAACCCAAAAACAAAACGACCAAAACACAAAAACCCAAAAGATGAAAATGAGAAAAAAATGAACATAAGATAGAAACAACACGACAAAAAAATGAAAACACAACACAATGATAAACATACGAAACAAAGAAAGGGAAGCAAGAAAAACAAAAAAAACAAAAGAAAGGAAAATAGAATGAAACCCTACCTTGAATTGTGAATCAGCGACTGAACCAACACACTTTTGACTGCTGCAAACTCAAACCCTTTTATAGCTCCTATGCTCACTCCTTGTGAAAATGGAAAGTAATTATGAGCATAACCATGCAAGAAATATGATTAAATATCGGTCCCACATATGCAAAGGAGTTTGCAATAAATGTAATGGGTGATTGGAAATCATAATCGAAAAATCCAAGAGAAACAAGACCCTCATTGAAAAAGACCAACTAGAAATCACATTTATGAATGAACCAAGGTAAGAGAGACCAAGATCACAAGTGGAATCAAAAAAGGAAATTAGACATGGACCCTCGAAGAAAAATTCCAAGTGCAATTTGGATTTTTGATTCAAAACATAGGCACGTGGAATCAAAAAAGCATTTTGAACTTGGACCTTCTGAGAAAAGGTTCAAGTTCAATCTAGTTTTTCAATTCTAAACATAAGGACATGTGGAATCAAAAAAGAATTTCAAACTTGGACCTTCGAAGAAAAGATTCAATTTCAATTTGGATTTTCAATTCAGAACAAAAGATAGGACGAGATTAGAAAAAATAAATCAAACTTGGTCCTACGAAGAAAAGGTTCAAGTTCAATTTGTATTTCTGATTCTAAACAAAAAGCAAGAAAACAAGGTAAAAAAGGGAAACAACTCTCGAGAGCAGGACAAAAGAAGGAAAGCAAAACCCAAAATAAGGCAAGGCAAAGAAAATAGACACCAAAAACACAAAGGGGGGCCCATTTTAACCAAGAAGAAAATGGGGTGGTTATGCAAGGCACAACAAAATGTCTATATGAAATCCTTTTTGGAAGCCCCTATAGTGATTTATCCTTTAATCAAAGGTTTTTTTTGTTTCATTATTAAGATGATAAAAGAAAAATTTTAGAGAAGTGCTCCTAGACATAGGAGGTTTTTTCTTTGTACAAAGCCTTGGTTATTTGGATTTAATGTACTAGAGAAAAATTTCAAGGTAACTAAAATATACATTAGAAATTGTCAAACCTAGCTCCTCATTTTTGGCTTCCTTCTACTTTGAGAAACACTATAGTAATAAATTAGGGAAATTTATTTTCATCTCCCTTAAAACTTAAATTCTTATGCTATCCTTTTTAGCACATATATTGGTAGAGAAGGTTTTTTTCACAAGACCTCACTATGGATAGAGGTTTAAAGGTAGGAAAGAATGCACAGAAGCATACTCTACATTATAATAAGTGGGCCTTTTGATGCTAATATTTTTTTGAAGAAGGGAATTTTTATGAGGCTTATACAAAAGAAAAAAGGAAACTTGGAAGAGTGACCTTGTGGAAGAATGCTTCCCCCCAACTTCAATTGGTGGGATAATCTCTAGATTTTGAGATTAATAATTTTCTATTACTACAAAAAGGGAATAATTTAGATTAGTCTTCTAATGAGAAAGAAGAAATTTATGCTAGGAGAGTGTAGAGTACAAAAGAAAGGTGTGGGAATGGGAAGTAGGAAAGACTAGTTTGCACATCTTTTGGGGTGCTAAGAGAGGATTCTTTTTGGTGCTCCAAGATATTCATAGAAATTGAAAAATAGAGTGTTCTAAGATTCCAAGGGAACACGTGCATAAATTATTTGTTGTCACTTAAAAAAAATGAAGCAAAATGCACTCTCAGATGTTATAAAGGTTATCCAAAACTAATCCTTTCTCTTCAAAGGAGGATTTTCATTTACATATAAGGGAAAATATAGAGAAGATTGCACTAGATGTAGCATTCCCTAAGAAAGGTGATTGTTCATAATGGCTTGTCCTAAAGCTAATTCAAAAAATAAGTCTTATATGCATTAGTATTAAAATTGCATGTTAAACAACAAAAATTATATGTTATTATCTTTTCAAGGGCAGAGGCTCCAATAGAATCCCTAACCAAGTTATCTTAAAAACTAAACTAAAATATAAATGTTGTTTTTTTAAGGGATTGATACAAAGATATCATTTGTAAATTTTTAATCACACTTTTTCCATTGATATTAAAGTAAAATTATGAGATACAAATGATCTACATAATTATATTTAAATTATCTTAGATATATATTAATTATTGAGAGGTATAACATTATAATACATTTTTATAATGGTAAAATTTTCATATCCATGTCATTTTATCCAATTTAGTTTTGTGCCCATGTTGAGAGAATGACTCAACACATTTACATATTAAAAAATGATAGAATATTGTGTGAATTTGGACTCTTTCTCAATGTTACTCTTCCAATTCCACACATTCTCACATACTTTATCCATAACTTATCCACATTTACCCATATTCTCATGTATTCTTAGATTATTATGCATGTCTATGCACTTGTCACCTAACATTTCATTCTCATATTGATTCTACCACCTTTTCGTCCCAATGGTTGAAAGATTTTTTTTTATAACTTTTAAACAATATCTCAAAATGGTAACTTATTATGTATTAGAAGAAAAGAAAATGAACTAAACCAAGTTTATCTCACAAAATTTGGAAAATTGGTCTCACTTATATGTAGAATTGATTTTAATTTCAAATTTTAAATTCAAATTTTGGCTAACTTCCTCCCATTCATTTCTTTCCTAAAGTTGACTAAACATAGATTTACACTATTAATTACTACATTTACTTATATCTATAGACATTCATTTGATACGGGGATAATAATTCAAATATAATTCATGTATAAGGAGAAAATCATTCTAGGAACTCTTCCATTGGTGCATTAAAATGAATATGCATTTACATATTTATTCTAGAACATTTATACAAATAAAGTTGATTATTTTTTATCATTTTGCATGACTATAAATTTGATTCTTTCTATGGTTTGACCTAAGAGAATTTGTCCCCTATTGATCCAATAACCATATAAAGGTGTGATAAATATCATCAATCTTCAAAGTAGAGTAGAGCACAATAGATTTGATGAATTAGAGAACTAGTAAGACCATATTCATGTAAAAGTAATCCAAAGGTGAGGACGAGACCAAAATAGAGGCACATGACTTGCAACAAATTTGAGGTGACATAGATAAAGAGGTACCATTTCCAAACTAAAGATAAAAGATTCTAAATTCCTCATCAAAGTAATCCATTCATCTTTGATGATTGAGCTAAGTATCTTTCTTCTTCACATTTAATGTTTCAATTTTCTAATATGTATGCCCACAATTCTATTTACTAATGGTAATTGATTAGTATATTTTTTATTTCCTTTATGATATCTTACTTCTATAAAATTAAAGGGCAACCCAAAAATATAATTTAGATCCAATTTTCAAAGAAAAAATTTCCACAACATAATCATTCTCTTTAATTTATTTTGCATCAAAATAAATTATGGTGTCCCTATAAAATAAGTTATGGTGTCCTTAATGGCTCTACGAAAATTCACCCCCAACAATTCATCGCCAACAATTTACCGCCATGACAAATTCACCACTAAGTAAAATTTGCCAGAAAATTAACCACATTAATATTTTTTAATATATATTTCGAAAACTTTAATTTTTTTACAAAAGAAAATATTAATGCAGTTAATTTTTCACCCTAGTAAATTGCTCGCAGTGAATGCATGTGGTCCTTAATATGTGTTTTGAATCAAAATTAAACTTAATGTGTGGTTAGAAGTTTGCCCATAATTGTGAATATGTTTTCATTTGGTTAAACTCTTATAATATCATATCAATGACATTCACATATGATTAGTTTGCCAATAATTGAGAATATGTTTTAATTTGATTAAACTCTTACAAAATCATATCAATGACATTCAAATATGATGACAAGTAATAAGTAAGCATGCAAGAAATGTCTTAGATGTTAATGTAAATATATGATGGAAATAGTAATACTTTAAAGATTATTCAAATGATAATACTATAAAATAATCCACAATTTCTAGATCTCTTAAAATGAATAGAACTAATCCTTTAATTACATTATAAAACAAGTAAATATTTTTTTTTTATTATGGTCATTATGGGAGAAAATTCCATTTTGAAATGGAAGTAATGGAAACGCATGTCGTCATCAATATGTGTTTTGAATCAAAATTAAACTTAGTGTGTGGTTAGAAGTTTTCCCATAATTGTAAATATGTTTTCATTTGGTTAAGCTCTTATAATATCATATCAATGACATTCAAATATGATGACAAGTAATAAGTAAACATGCAAGAAATGTCTTAGATGTTAATATAAATATATGATGGAATAGTAATACTTTAAAGATTATTCAAATGATAATACTATAAAATAATCCACAATTTCTAGATCTCTTAAAATGAATAGAACTAATCCTTTAATTACATTATAAAAAAATACATATATATTTTTCATTTCATCAAATAATACAACTTATTTTATAATTAATTTTTTAAATATATTTTTTTATTTTGAAACTTTAAATAAAATATAAAAATTTGTAATATTTACATTTCCCTATATTTATTTCATCAAATAATACAAATTATTTCAAAATTAATATTTTAATTTTTTTTGGAAACTTTAAATAAAATATAAAAATTCATAATATTTACATTTCCCTATATTTATTTTTTATATAATTCTATATAAAAATAAAACTTGCGACAATTATTGTATGGCGTGGACTTTAGTCTCCTATCTCCAAATTAAAAATATATCCGAAAAAAAAAACATCAGCAATTCACTATTGTCTGAAATCCAAGAGAAAAAGACAAAAAATTACAGAGAACGCATCGTTTTGCGTTTTCATGTAAACAAAGAAAATCTAAATTGCCATTAAATCATGACAGAATGTAATGCGGCGTTCACTAACAAGACGTGTTAAGGCGGAGATTCAATAACGAGACTTGGCGCGTATTTCTCGTCCTGTAAAATAGACGTGACAGTAAATCTGAGCATCTTAAGGTAATTTTATTTAATACGAGAGATCAATTTATTAGGGGAAAAATAATTTAATTAATTAATATTTACCTCTCATGTAAAAGGACTATATATGTCTCAATTAGAATCCCTCAACGCTAGAGCTGAGGAAGCAACTCGAAGACAAAGTACGATAGAAGTTACAAATTGCCAATTGTGCTACAGCTGTGACAGATTGGCAATGCTATCGGGAGGATAGTATCTATTGCAAGAGCTCCAGCTGTGACAGGTTGCCAATGCTATCAGGGAGGCTGCTTAAACTCAGACAGCATTTCAAGTTTAATTTCTGCAGCTGTGACAGGTTGCCAATGCTATCAGGGAGGCTGCTTAAGTTTATACACATTTGCAAGTTTAATTTCTTCAGCTGTGACAGGTTCCCAATGCTATCGGGGAGGCTGTATAAGTTCTCACAATCATGCAAGTCCAATTCCTCTAGCTGTGACAGGTTGCCAATGCTATGAGGGAGGCTGCTTAACACCGGACACCGTTGCAAGTTTAATTTTTGCAGCTGTGACAGGTTGCCAATGCTATCAGGGAGGCTGCTTAACCAACACCCTTGCAAGTTTAATTTCTGCAGCTGTGACAGGTTGCCAATGCTATCAGGGAGGCTGCTTAAGCAACACCCTTGCAAGTTTAATTTCTGCAGCTGTGACAGGTTGCCAATGCTATCAGGGAGGCTTCGTAAGCTCTCACAATCATACAAGTCCAATTCCTCTAGCTGTGACAGGTTGCCAATGCTATCAGGGAGGCTGCTTAAGCTCCGGCACCATTGCAAGTTTAATTTCTGCAGCTGTGACAGGTTGCCAATGCTATCAGGGAGGCTTCATAAGCTCTCACAATCATACAAGTCCAATTCCTCTAGCTGTGACAGGTTGCCAATGCTATCAGGGAGGCTGCTTAAGCTCCGGCACCATTGCAAGTTTAATTTCTGCAGCTGTGACAGGTTGCCAATGCTATCAGGGAGGCTTCATAAGCTCTCACAATCATACAAGTCCAATTCCTCTAGCTGTGACAGGTTGCCAATGCTATCAGGGAGGCTGCTTAAGCTCCGGCACCATTGCAAGTTTAATTTCTGCAGCTGTGACAGGTTGCCAATGCTACCAGGGAGGCTGCTTAAGCTATAACACTCATGAAAGTTTAATTCCTCTAGCTGTGACAGGTTGCCAATGCTATCAGGGAGGCTGCTTAAGCTCAGACACCCTTGCAAGTTTAATTTCTGCAGCTGTAATAGGTTGCCAATGCTATCAGGGAGGCTGTTTAACCTCGGACACCTTTGCAAGTGTAATTTATGCAGCTGTGACAGGTTGCCAATGCTATCAGGGAGGCTGCTTAAGCTACAATTACACAAGTCCAATTCCTCTAGCTGTGACAAGTTGCCAATGCTATCAGGGAGGTTGCTTAAGCTCAGACACCTTTGCAAGTTTAATTTTTGTAGTTGTGACAGATTGCCAATGCTATCAGGGAGGCTACTTAAGCTCTCACAATCATACAAGTCCAATTCCTCTAGCTGTGACAGGTTGCCAATGCTATCAGGGAGGTTGCTTAAGCTACACCCTTGCAAGTTTAATTTTTGCACCTGTGACAGGTTACCAATGCTATCAGGGAGACTGCTTAAGCTACACCCTTGCAAGTTTAATTTCTGCAGCTGTGACAGGTTGCCAATGTTATCAGGGAGGCTGGTTAAGCTCTCACAATCATACAAGTCCAATTCCTCTAGCTGTGACAGGTTGCTAATGCTATCAGGGAGGCTGCTTAAGCTCAGACACCCTTGCAAGTTTAATTTCTGCAGCTGTAATAGGTTGCCAATGCTATCAGGGAGGCTGCTTAGCGTCGGACACCTTTGCAAGTGTAATTTATGCAGCTGTGACAGGTTGCCAATGCTATTAGGGAGGCTGCTTAAGCTACAATTACACAAGTCCAATTCCTCTAGCTGTGACAAGTTGCCAATGCTATCAGGGAGGTTGCTTAAGCTCAGACACCTTTGCAAGTTTAATTTTTGTAGTTGTGACAGATTGCCAATGCTATCAGGGAGGCTGCTTAAGCTCTCACAATCATACAAGTCCAATTCCTCTAGCTGTGACAGGTTGCCAATGCTATCAGGGAGGTTGCTTAAGCTACACCCTTGCAAGTTTAATTTTTGCACCTGTGACAGGTTGCCAATGCTATCAGGGAGACTGCTTAAGCTACACCCTTGCAAGTTTAATTTCTGCAGCTGTGACAGGTTGCCAATGTTATTAGGGAGGCTGGTTAAGCTCTCACAATCATACAAGTCCAATTCCTCTAGCTGTGACAGGTTGCCAATGCTATCAGGGAGGCTGCTTAAGCTCAGACACCCTTGCAAGTTTAATTTCTGCAGCTGTGACAGGTTGCCAATGCTATCAGGGAGGTTGCTTAAGCTCTCGCAATCATACAAGTTCAATTCCTCTAGCTGTGACAGGTTGCCAATGCTATCAGGGAGGCTGCTTAAGCTCAAACACCCTTGCAAGTTTAATTTCTGCAGCTGTGACAGGTTGCCAATGCTATCAGGGAGGCTGCTTAAGCTCTCACAATCATACAAGTCCAATTCCTCTAGTGTGACAGGTTGCCAATGCTATCAGGGAGGCTGCTTAAGCTCAGACACCCTTGCAAGTTTAATTTCTGCAGCTGTGACATGTTTCCAATTCTATCAGGGAGGCTGGTTAAGCTCAGACACCTTTGCAAGTTTAATTTCTGCAGCTGTGACAGTTTGCCAATTCTATCAGGGAGTCTGCTTAAACTCCCACACCATTCTAGTTGGATAATCTTGCATTGCCAAATGTCATCCACAATTCTGGAGTGACACGGTTTCTTTACTGCTCTGTTCATCCCAATTTCAAAAGAGCAATTTTCCAACCTTAACCATATCAAACTTGGGGGAAAAATGAGTACCGTGTCTTTTGTCATGCATTCAATTGTCAAATTCTGCAAATGAAGATAATGGAGACCATATGTGGAATACATTTCAAGACTTAGTGAATTGCCTCCAATGAGCCGAAGGTGAGATAAATTGTTGGATGCGGTGTTTAAATGGGTACGCTCCCATTTGCGAGTACCCTTTTTTTCTTTCTCAGCAATGGTCCGCCCCATATCTCGCAAAAGGTCATGCATATCAAATAATCCTCTGTCATCAATTTTTATCAATAACTTCATTGAAAGATTAGATATAGCAGTGTGTACCTTCTTGTACAAGGATTTCTAGAAAATGATGGGCAATGTTTTGTGTTCTCCAATAAAAAAGCAAGCAACGTCCACGAATATTTCTTTTTCCTCGTCGCTAAGAGCCTTATAACTGATGTAAAGTATCTCGTGAATTTCTGAGTGAAGAATTATGTCATGAAGAGCTTCCTTCCAACAATCTGTGTCATCCTGCTTATCATACAAGAAGGACCCAATCACTTCCAATGAAAGAGGATGCCCTCTACAAGCTTCCACTATTCTCTTGGACAGATTTGCTAGACTCGAACTCGGACTTGCTCTGAGAAAAGCATACCAGCTGAATAACTGGAGACCTTGATCTATCTCCAATCCACTCATCTCGTGGACACATTCCGATGAAACTTGAGCAGTATTGTGAATGTGCTTGTTTCTAGAAGTTGCAATGACTCTGCTGCCAGGGGCCAGCCAATTCCCAAGCAAAGCATTCAATTGTTCATTAGCATCCACATCATCTAAAACAAGCAGCACGTGCTTTCCTCCCAAGCGATCCCTAAACAAAGATATACCATTTTCAACACTGTCCACTTCTTTACCATAATTTGATAAATCTTTTAAAATTATTTTCTGCAATTTCCTAAGGCCTGTGGGCTCTGCAGCAGTGGCGCGGATATTAAATACAAAAGAAACAGCATCAAAATTAGCATAAACTTGATTGTACACGGCCTTGGCAGCTGTGGTCTTGCCAACACCACCAATGCCCCCATATTCCAACTTTAATCACCTCATCTCTTGAATTGAGATTTAATTTTTGAATGAGAGCATTCTTCACGCTGGTCAATCCGACTGGATGCTTGGCAACTTCTAACGGCACTCTGTCCAATGAGTTAATGAGGTCATTCACCACCATCTTTACTATCCGAGCTTCGAAGCTGCAACGACCAGAGTAAGTCAATACAGATTGCAAAAGCACTAGTTTATCGTAGTTCTACTCCTTTGCAAAGAGCGGCAAGAGAGTTGGAAAATAAAACTCGGAGAAAAGTTGCAAAACCTAATATTAAATGAGAGCGCGGGCAAGAAAATTTGAGTATTGTTTGAAATAATTTGCATCTAAAAATTATTTGAATCGACAGAGCTGTTCAAAATTTCAGTGTTTTAAATTTTAATTTTAATTAATTTATAAAAAATAATAATATATAATATAAAATTAGTAAAAAGTTTAAAAGTTTAAAAGTTATGTAATATTTTAATAAAATATAATTTTAAAAATTTATAATTTAAAACAAGGTATAGTGTAGTTAATAATTTTCATTTAATATTTCTGATGTTTTAAATTAATAAGAAAAATAGTTAAATAAAAACAATCTTAATCATTCATTAATTAAACAATTAATCAAACAAAAATATTTTTTAAAATTTAATTATAATTTCAACACAATAAATTAGATAAATATATTTAAAACTTACTTAATAGAAATATAAATTATATGAAAATCAAATTTAATCAAATATAAAATATAAAATAATTTAATGTGGGTCATAAATCAAATAGAATTGTCTTTATTATATAATTAAGCAACTGCAAATTCAGAAAGTTCGTTGATTGAGTCACACTGTCTATTACTCTTTTTTAACTGAATGGTGTCTCTAAAATATAAAAATTACAACATTAAAAAATTAAAAATATAAAATATAAAAAAACTTTCTAACTCTTTCTTAATTTAAAATTTAAGTCATTCTTATAAAATAAAAATTAAATTAAATAAAAATATATAAACATATAAATTTATTGATTGGTGTCTCTAAAATATAAAAATTACAACATTAAAAAAATTAAAAATTAAAAATATAAAAAAACTTTCTAACTCTTTCTTTATTTAAAATTTGAATCATTCTTATGAAGTAAAAATTAAATTAAATAAAAATATATAAACATATAAATTTATATTACATATATTTATTGATTTTGATAAAAATAGATTTATTTTATTATAGTATTATATTTTCCCTATTCTAAATAAACTTAATAACTCATATTTAAACATTATTATTTAAATGGAGCACATATATCCTTCATCTATTTACCTGCCGTGAAATAATAAATAAAAAATATTAAAATATTATAAGCTGTCAAAACGATAAAAATGAGATATGAAAATAAAGCTAAAAACATCTTTCAACCCCACCCTAATAAAATGCATTTTTCCAATACTTCAGCTTCTATTTGATAAGGTTATTCTCATTGTATTTAATTAACTGTAGTCCAACCCTGAGTTATTTGATAAGGTTATTCTCATTGTACAGCCTGAGTTGGCCTAATGGTGGAGAACTTGTACTCTTGAAAGAGAGGTCACAAGTTCAAATCCTGCAGGAGGTAAGGTATGTACACCTCATATTGTGGAGCACGAGTTAGGTGCCTCCCTCAGATTTGGGAGTATGAGGAGTCCCATATATACTGTAGGCTGTCTGTAGACCCAAAAACAGATTGCCTGGTATTCGTGGACTATAAAACAATAATAATAACTAGCAATCGCACCTTGGGGTGCAATGGGTACGCCGAAGACAATAAATTGAATATTTATTTGTTAAATATGTTTATTTGAAAAAGGGAAAACTGATTTGAGAGCTGTAGTTTAAGTACTTCTCCGCATTTTATTTGGACTATTATATATGACAATCGAAGTATCCATCCACAAATAAATATGTAATAAAGGATAGTCTGATAATATATAAAATCTGCAGCAATACACAATTGAGAAGGCTTCAAACATTCTATAAAATATAACCATACCCAGAAAACAGAAAATAAAACTCGTGATCCCAATAAGTCGGGAGTACTACACAGGTGTTAAAATCCACATTGGAAACATTATCAATTCACTATGTTCCATCTTTCTTTTGACTATTGCATGGCATTAAGAATTTTTGAAACAAATTCCCATTAAGATTTCATTTTTGAAAATCAAGTCTGTGGTCATGAGATTTGGGACAGTAGGAAACTGTTTTGAAAACAATGTTGTCCTTAAAGTGATCTGTAAGAAGACAAAATAAAATAAAATCAGTTAGTGTAGCAAAAAGAGCATGTGTTGCAACCTATTGCAAATCATTTAATATTATGTCAAAAATTGTTATAGTGCATGACCTGCTATAGCCAACCATAGACATGGATTTCCTTCATCAACAAAATTTCTCAATATTTTTTTTTATCAATAAATCAACAACAATTTCATATATATCAACTTTTTCCAACAATCTTCTTAACAAAAAAAATTATAATTCCTGTCACCTCCTTCACCATGTTGGTTCTTGTACACCCACACCCACTAGGAAATTTGTATGGGTTAGTAACCTCCTTCACCATGTTGGTTCTTGTACACCCACACCCACTAGGAAATCTGTATGGGTTAGTAACTGTAACGTGCTCAAACATCATTGACTTGAAGGACACAAATCCTTAAGCGATAGTTTCAAATCAGCTATGCATGCACAAATAGGACTAAAAAAAACCTTTTAATTAGGAAGATAATCAATCTCCATTACCAAAAGGCTCATGTTATGTTTGCAATAGGGAGAAATAGAGAGAGAGAGAGGGGGTGGGTTGCGAGGGGGGGCAGGTCGGGGGGTAAGGAGATGGAGATAGAGACGAAGATAGAGATAAAGATGGAAAATGAGGAGGAGAGGGAGAGATAGACATAGATATGGAAGAGAAATATATAGAAAGGGGGGAGAGGGAGATAGAAACTGACAAAAAAATGGAGAGAAGTGGAGATAGAAAAATGGAGATAGAGAGGGAGTGAGAAAGAGCGAGAGATAGAGATATATGAGAAGAGAAAGAGAGAGATATATATAGATATATGCAAGATAAATCAAGTTCACCAAAAATGTATTGGAAAATGAGTTTTCCTTAAGTGTGGTCCAAGCTAAACAAATAAGAAGCATATAAATAAGCATAGATTAACCTAGATCCAATGATTATGTAAATTTGAGGACATATGTATTATGAAAATATTAAATTTTAATTGTGGAGTTTCTCATATTGGGTATTGCAAGTGGGTTGGGGAGGATGGCTCCCTCACGAGGTGTATAAATTACTAAAAATTATATTTTGTAAGTATTTTGTCAAGGGGTCCCTACCCCTCATAATATGAGGAAAATTGAGACTACAATGAGGACTAATCAAGATGGCTCTTCAAGAACAAAGAAGATTGTAAGGTTATATTTATGGAATAAGTGTGGAAATGAGCACTATTCAACCTAGCATAAAAGGTGTGGACTTTGTGCAATGAGGTGGAAACAAGAAACCAAAAATATTTGGCTAGGAAACTCTCCATTGCCATGGGAGCGGATATCAATTTAGTAGAGCCCCATCTCATGTGATTATGTGAAAAGAGACCATAATGTTTGGCATATTCTCAAAAGGGGAGGGATTGCCAATTATATGGAGAGGTTTAATGGCTTTAAACCCATGCTTTTGGTGGAGTTCAATAGGAATTGGAATTCTAGAGTGCTAACAATATGAGAATTTAAATGATATGTTTTCAAGGAGCGTATGCTCATATATTTTATTTTGTTGATCGAAGGAGGGAGGGAGGTTTATATGGATTGAAAGAATAGGGAAGAAGTATTAAGATAATTTCTTAAGGTTGAAGTTATGAGGATTAAAACAAGCTATGCAAGGTATTCTTTACGTCATCCTTTGGATGAAGTGGTGCTACAAATCATGAGGTTTGTCATAGTAGACTACCATTTCCATCATAATTGTTTTATAATCTTTCTCTTATTTTTTCTATCCACCATGGAATACTCTATTGTTGAATTAAATAAAGGAATTGGTTTCTCCCTATACCAATTAGATATTCAATAAAGGAATACTCTATTGTATATCCTTGAATTTGTGCTTTGAACTGCATGCCATCGTCAATTTCATGCTTTACTGTGAATTATATTGGCAGGGCTATTTGTTTTATTATGAAATACGATAAACCTAATTCTTTGGTGGCCTTGTGAGTTTTACAAACTAACAAGGACTTTCAATGAATTCTTATATTTTATTACCAACCACATAAGTCTTCCATGCCAATGTACTTTCCATTTTATCTGTGATTGCATTCCTTTTCTCTTTTAGCAATTCACTTCTCTTTCACTTTCTCTCTTCTGATGTTATTTGTTTTACATGTTCACTTGAAAACTTCCATTTTTTTGTTTTCTAACTTTGCAATTTCTCATTGTTGAACTTTTTCTCTTCAAATGAGCAAAGATGCACTGGGATAGAATGCTCCGGCCTCAACAAACAACAATCAAATTAAAAATGACTGTGTAATAAGGGTTTTGACTTATTCCATGAAAGGAATTAAAAGGAAATATTTAACAGCTTTTGTTGTACAACCTTACCTATCTGGATTCTTCACTTCGAAACCTTCTTCACTGTGTCTGGTTTCACCGTTCAATTTTTCCATCCTCGAATCAACAACATCACCGACCTTACTAAATAGGGTTCTACTTGACACATTCAAGAGGGCTTCTATAGTTGAAGTACATAGATTCAAAGCCATGGGTGGCATCACAGAGTGTCGCTTCCACAAAAATTTCAGGGTTTGGATTTTGATCCTTAGTTTCAATTATCAAAAAACCTAAATAAAACACTAGAGAAGATATCTTTCTTTGCATTGTTTGTTTTGTATGCCAATTCACATCATCTTTCTTCCAATTTTTGAATCTTTGCATACATTTTGTTAGACTACAGGCAGACCATCTCATTTGCGCAAGCAAAGGATATTTTAAAAAAAAAAAAATGTTGCCCTATCATGACTCCTAAAACCCCTCGGAATATATTTTATGTTTTAAAAATAAATCAAAATATAAATTATCATAAATACATTCCATATACAATTTTACTACTTACAAACTAATAAAAAAATTGGTGTATAATTTTTAACTCCTGTATCTTGTTGGAAACCTTTGTGCCTTGCTTAGTTTTTCCATATATATGATTTTGTGCCTGTGCCAGCTTCTCTTGACTTTTCTCAGCAAGATTCTTCAGTGAACCGTCTGAACTAAGGTGGTCATTGTATATCCTGCGCCATCTTCCTCTTTCTCTGCATTGGATTCGTGAATTTGTTGGGAAGTTTTCACGGCTCCATATGCAGAGCAATTGAACCCATCACAACTTTCACCCGTATTTAACTCAGCTTTTGCGCTTCCTTCCACATTCCCCTCACTAGTTTTGTTAATCCAAGTAAATTTTAGCAAAACAGGAAAAAGTAAGAGAGTTAAGAACAAAAGAGAAATTGGAGGACAGGACTTTGTATTTATGCAAGACTTGAATTTAGCCTCACATTTTAATCCCAATTCAAAAGGCACACCCTTAGCAGTAGAATAATCTCTTGATTTTGTGCCTGTGCCGGCTTCTCTACTAAAATATCTGAAAAAAATCCTCCTTCAATGATGCTTTGATGGATGTCCATACCCTGTCTGAAGCTCCTGGCGAAGGTTGCGGTTTGGCTATACACCTGCCAATTGCATTTGCTTGAAAGTCTAAAGCCTTTTCAACAAATCCATTTTGTACATATTCTGCAGTCATTGCAGTCCATGATGGGATTTTTTTTCAGGTATTCTGTCAAACAGTTAACGCGCCTTGCTAATACTTCCACTTTTTGCATGTATGTCTACCAGGGCAGTCGCGACTATAATATCTGACAAAGTTCCTCTGTTTTTTATTCTTCAATGGATGTACGTACTATTCCAAAGCTCCCATTTTGGCATGGGCAGGGAGGATGCTAGCAAAGGTTGCAGAATTTGGCTTTAAACCTGACAATTGTATTTGCTTGGAAATTTCTAAAGCCTTTTCAACAAATCCATTTTGTGCATATCCTGCAATCGTAGCAGTCCACAACCCATCTCTCTGAGGCACCTCGTCAAACAGGTCGTGTGCCTTGTCTATGCTTCCACATTTTGTATACATGTCTGGCAGGGCAGTTGCAACTACAAAATCTGACAAAATTACCCCATCCTTTATGCTTTGATGGATGTCCATACGTTGTTCCAAAGCGCCCATTTTTGCACAGGTAGGGAGAATGGTAGCAGAGGTTGTGGAGTATGAATTTACACCTGCCAATTGCATTTGCTTGAGAGTTTCTAAAGGCTTTGGTTTCCATGGATTTTCTCAGAGCAGAAGGTAGAAAATTGGTGGCAACCATGAATGCCGCTTGTTTGGCAGAGCAGATAGCGGATTAGTTCAAAGGCCAAGTATGTAGTAATTCTACAGGTGAAGATACCGTGCCTGGCACAGAACCTCAATTTCCAAACTATCCACAGTTTTTGGAAAATTGCCATCTGCATATATCTGATACCAAAGATGGAGTAGTTATTCCGGATTGTGTTCCTGGTTTAGATCCACAGATAGCATTGTAATTCATTCACAATATCTTCAGTATGTGAATTACACAAACTAAATGTTTATTTTCTCCCGTATTCATCTTTGCCCAACCTGCAACTCGATCAGAAAATGTTTATTGTGCTATTATGTCCACTTAAATCAGAAAATGATGTTTTTGCAAAAAATGTCTCAATGGTTAAGCGATAGTTTCAAATCAGCTATGCATCCACAAATAGGGATCCAAACACAACAAAAGAAAACCTTTTAATTAGGAAGATAATCAATCTCCTTTACCAAAAGGCTCATGTTATGTTTGCAATAGGGCAAAATAGAGAGATAGGGAGAGATAGAGGGGGCAAGACGAGAGAGAGAGAGAGAGAGAGAGAGAGAGAGGTAAGGAGATGGTGATAGAGAGGAAGATAGAGATAAAGATGGAAAATGAGGAGGAGAGGGAGAGATAAAGAGATAGATATGGAAGATAAATATATAGAAAGTGGGGAGAGGGAGACAAAGATAGACAAAAAAATGGAGAGAAGTGGAGATAGAAAAATGGAGATAGAGAGGGAGTGAGAAAGAGCTAGAGATAGAGATATATGAGAAGAGAAAGAGAGAGATATATAGATATATGCAAGATAAATCGAGTTCACCAAAAATGTATTGGAAAATGAGTTTTCCTTAAGTGTGGTCCAGGCTAAACAAATAAGAAGCATATAAATAAGCATAGATTTACCTAGATCCAATGATTATGTAAATTTGAGGACATAAGTATTATGAAAATATAAATTTTAATTGTGGAGTTTCTCATATTGGGTATTGTAGGTGGGTTGGGGAGGATGGTCTCCCTTACGAGGTGTATAAATTCCTAAAAATTATATTTCATAAGTATTTTGTCAAGGGGTCCCTATCCCTCATATTATGAAGAAAATTGAGACTACAATGAGGACTAATCAAGATGGCTCTTCAAGAACAAAGAAGATTCTATGGTTATATTTATGGAATAAGTGTGGAAATGAGCACAATTCAACCTAGCATAAAAGGTGTGGACTTGGTGCGATGAGGTGGAAACAAGAGAACAAAAATCTTTGGCTAGGAAAACTCTCCATTGCCATGGGAGCGGATCTCAATTTAGTAGAGCCCCATCTCGTGTGATTATGTGAAAAGAGACCTTAATGTTTGACATATTCTCGAAAGGGGAGGGCTTTGGAGAGGTTTAATGGCTTCAAACCCATGTTGTTGGTAGAGTTCAATAGGAATTGGAATTCCAGAGTGGTAACAATATGAGAATTTAAATGATATGTTTTCAAGGAGCGTATTGCTCATATATTTGGTTGATCCAAGGAGGGAGGGAGGTTTATATGGATCACAGGAATAAGGAAGAAGTATAAAGATAATTTCTTAAGGTTGAAGTTATGAGGATTAAAACAAGCTATGCAAGGTATTCTCTACCTCATCCTTTGGATGAAGTGGTGCTGCAAATCATGAGGTTTGTCACACTAGACTACCATTTCCATTAGAATTGTTTTATGATCTTTCCCTTATTTTTGCTATCCACCATGGAATACTCTATTGTTGAATTAAATAAAGGAATTGGGTTCCCCTTATATCAATTAGATATTCAATAAAGGAATAACCAAAATTCACATCTTATATATGTAAATTTTTTGCAGCCCAAATATTCAAAATATCTAAAACTTAGCACCTACTACCTTTAAAAACTTTGAACCTACTGCCTTTAAAAGTTTTGCATCTCCACTTCCAAAAATTTGCACTATACATTTATGAACTTCA
>VDFB02252616.1:1942684-2008739 GCA_007258455.2 Sequoia sempervirens | reverse complement strand
AAATAAGAAGCATATAAATAAGCATAGATTTACCTAGATCCAATGATTATGTAAATTTGAGGACATAAGTATTATGAAAATATAAATTTTAATTGTGGAGTTTCTCATATTGGGTATTGTAGGTGGGTTGGGGAGGATGGTCTCCCTTACGAGGTGTATAAATTCCTAAAAATTATATTTCATAAGTATTTTGTCAAGGGGTCCCTATCCCTCATATTATGAAGAAAATTGAGACTACAATGAGGACTAATCAAGATGGCTCTTCAAGAACAAAGAAGATTCTATGGTTATATTTATGGAATAAGTGTGGAAATGAGCACAATTCAACCTAGCATAAAAGGTGTGGACTTGGTGCGATGAGGTGGAAACAAGAGAACAAAAATCTTTGGCTAGGAAAACTCTCCATTGCCATGGGAGCGGATCTCAATTTAGTAGAGCCCCATCTCGTGTGATTATGTGAAAAGAGACCTTAATGTTTGACATATTCTCGAAAGGGGAGGGCTTTGGAGAGGTTTAATGGCTTCAAACCCATGTTGTTGGTAGAGTTCAATAGGAATTGGAATTCCAGAGTGGTAACAATATGAGAATTTAAATGATATGTTTTCAAGGAGCGTATTGCTCATATATTTGGTTGATCCAAGGAGGGAGGGAGGTTTATATGGATCACAGGAATAAGGAAGAAGTATAAAGATAATTTCTTAAGGTTGAAGTTATGAGGATTAAAACAAGCTATGCAAGGTATTCTCTACCTCATCCTTTGGATGAAGTGGTGCTGCAAATCATGAGGTTTGTCACACTAGACTACCATTTCCATTAGAATTGTTTTATGATCTTTCCCTTATTTTTGCTATCCACCATGGAATACTCTATTGTTGAATTAAATAAAGGAATTGGGTTCCCCTTATATCAATTAGATATTCAATAAAGGAATAACCAAAATTCACATCTTATATATGTAAATTTTTTGCAGCCCAAATATTCAAAATATCTAAAACTTAGCACCTACTACCTTTAAAAACTTTGAACCTACTGCCTTTAAAAGTTTTGCATCTCCACTTCCAAAAATTTGCACTATACATTTATGAACTTCACACCTCCAATTTTAACAACTCAATTAAGTGACTGTTTTGCATCTCCACTTTCAAAAATTTGCACTTCACATTTATAAACTTCACACCTCCAATTTTCACAACTCAATTAAGTGACCTCAATGAACTTTGCATGTCCATTTAATGTTTCAAAGGCTTGAGGAACTATGTATTTTTCGAGAAAGTAGCTCCCATGATGACTTATGAAAAGAAAAGACAATACTCAATTTAATATAAGTCACATTTCTCCAATGCAAAAAGAAGTCCTGAATGATAGCAATTTATAAGTGCAAAGAAAAAATCAAATAACTTAAGGATGCAAAGTTATGTGAAATCAGAATGTTACCAGTCTAGACTGTATTGATAATCTTAAAAAAAAAAATAAGAGAACCAGAATGTACAAAAAACTTGAGCTAAAACTTGAGCATTTTTCTGTCATGGCATTCCTGGCATTCCATGAGACCACATTTATTTGGGGTATTCTGTCAAACAGTTCACGTGCCTTGTCTATGCTTCCACATTTTGTATTCACGTCTACCAGGGCAGTTGCAGCTACAACATCTGATAAAATTTGTTTCCTTTATCCTCTGGTGGATGTCCATACCCCATTCCAAAGCTCCCATTTTGGCAGTCAGGGAGGATGATGGCAAAGATTGCAGAGTCTGAGTTTACACCTACCCATGACATTCGACTGAAAGTTTTTAAATCCTTTTCAATGAATGCATTTTGTGCATACCCTGCAATTTTAGCATTCAACGAGACCACATTTATTTGAGGTATCCTGTCAAACAGTTCACGTCTCTTGTCTATGCTTCCAAATCTTGCAGACGTGTCTACTAGAGCATTTCCAGCAATGATGATGGACATCCATACCCTGTTACAAAGCTCCCATTTTGGCATAGGCCATGAGAAGGCGTGCAAATGAACTCTGTTCGGCACGTAAACCTGTTTGTTGCATTTGATAGAAAGGTGAGGGAAACTCTCTTCACCATGTTCAAATTTCTATTTTGTGTTTTTTATGGTCTACTATTTCTCTGTTGCATCTGTTTGGCAGCTCCCATTAAAAATGTTAAGCAACTCAAATTAGTTCTGTTTGAATTTGCTCATGGTGAGCAGAGAGGAAAGTAACCTTAAGCGTTGAGCTCATGTGGTTGTTTTAAGGTTGATATCTTCATTCAATTACACATTAAAAGGTGGATGATAGCTGCCCATCTGTGTTGCTTGTCTTGCATAACTTCATGACTAAGAATTTTCTTCCTTGCATCAAGTTCAGTTGTCTCCTAAATCTAGCAGTGTCCTTATGACATTACTGCTTATTGGATCATAGTTGTCCATCTGTATTGAATGGCTTGCGTAGTTTCAAGGCTTGATTGTTTTGAACTACACTGCTCCAAGTTGGTTATCTTCTAAATGTGAATGTCTTTATTAAAATTATTGCTCACTGGATTATAGCTACTCATCCATGTTGCATGCCTCGCATAATTTCATGGCTTAATCATTATAAATTTCACAGTTTGAAGCCTGGTTGGCTCCTAGTTTTAGTATGCCCTTATAAAGATTATCACTTATTTTGCGATTTATCTATAGAAATTTGTCTTTTAGAAGAAACGGCCAATGGCATGTAAGTTCCATGGTTGATGTTTTCAGTTTTTCTTGCTATTGTTGATAGTTGTTTATAGGTGATTTGCAATGGTACAATTAGAAGAATAGCAAGGATAGAAGAGCTAGTTTTTTAATTCCAAGGTAAGATGCAAAATATTATGTGTGTGCAAATAAGTTAAGGATCATCAGCAAATATAAATTGGTGAAAACTCAAATAGCCACTAGAGTAACAAAGAAAGAACATAAGCACAATACAGTACCTCTAAAAATCATAGCTATAAACAATGCAAAGGAAGGTACTCTGAGAAAGAGGAGAAACCCAAACTCTTCCCTCATAATCTCAGAAGCCCTGTTCATTGTGATATTTAAAAATCTGGGCCACAGATGCACCACAATTATTCCATGAGATAACCTCTCTTTGAGGCATTCTGTCAAACAGTTCATGTGCCTTTTCTATGCTTCCACATTTTGCATACCTGTCTACCAACATTTTAATTACATGTCTACCATAATATCTGAAAAAAATCCTATTTCCATGATGATTTGATGTATTTCCATACCCTGTTCCAAAGCTCCCACTTTGGCACAGGCAGGGAGGATACTGGCGAAGGTTGTGGAATTTGGCTTTACACCTGCCAATTGCATTTGCTGGAAAGTTTCTAAAGCTTTTTCAACAAATCCATTTTGTACATACCCTGCAATCATTGGAGTCTATGAAATGATATCTTTTTTCAGGTATTCTATCAAACAGTTCACGTACCTTGTTAATCCTTCTACTTTTTCCATGCATGAAATGATATCATAGCTTTTATGTTTCTCTGTTTTTTCTCTTTAACGTGTGTTGTTGCCCATTTTATTTTATATTCTTAAAAAAGAAAAAGAAAAAGAGTTGGTATCATGCACTTCAATCATTTCCCTTAAACCCTACAATTTCCATACCCTGTTCTAAAGCACCATTTTGGCACAGGCTGGGAGGATGCAAGCAAAGGTTGCCGAGACTGGTTTTACACCTGCCAATTGCATGTGCTTTAAACTTTCCAAACCCTTCCAACAATCCCATTTTGGGCATATCCTGCAATCAGCGCATTCCATGTAACCACATTTCTTTGAGGCATTTTGTCAAACAGTTCGCGTGCCTTGTGTATGTTCTCACATTTCCTAAACATGTCTATCAGGGAACTTACCACTATGAAATATGACAGAAATCTTATTTCCACTATGATTTGATGTTATCCATCAGAGCATAATCGAAAGCGGACTCTTACCAGATGTTTGCACGAAAAAAGGGTTTAGGGTTAAATTACATGAACTATTGAGGGCGATTCAGAACCAATCGCTAGGGAGAAGGCGGGCCAGGAGTGGGCTTTTCTGTCCATCCCCATTTCCAAGGGTACAATATCAACAGAAAAGATATTTTTGGTTTACAAATGACGTGTGCTTTTTAAACTTCAAAGAAAATCCAACAAAGCAAATCGAAATCGTTGGGGGCATATAGAAATTTGGAGTCTCGCAGCAGAGATCAAGTCACCTTCAAAGCAAATCCAACACTCCGACGGCATGAGTAGGAAGAGGCGCCAAAATGTGTCTGCTATCAACGATGGCAATGAGAAAAGATACAAGAAAATGAAAATATGGATTGACTGTTTGTGTGTGAAATGTATCGTGCTGTCAAGGATGCCGATATTCTTCTCAATAACTGCTATGGAGATATTTCCACCTTCTGCATTAATTTCTCTGCTACTCCTATGCAGATATTTCCACCTTCTACAATAACTGTTGCTCTGCTGATACATGGCCAACCTCACGCAAGTGGAGAAACGAAAGGTCAATACCAGCGAGGAAGACTAGGATGGGGCAAAACAACCAGGAAACTGATGAGCCGCTGGGATGTATTTCATCGCAGGCGATTGCCTCTCCGCCAATCTGCACCGTTCGACATGAAAAGGGCTCTCAAATTCTAAGCGTAGGGACGCCTTCGGCGTAATAAGCCCCTTCATTAAAACCCTAGCTTAAATAATTATATTGTTAACCACATCCAGCGGCAGCCATGAAATGGTTAACCAAAAAAATACAAAATCAAGCAGAAAGAGAGGTTGACTACTTACCCGTCTGTTATATCCGTGGACCAGCCTGACCGTTTACAGATCTCGAAAAGGGCTTTCTTCCACAGGTCAATCTCTTCTCTTTTGTATCGAACCGATTGGCCATACGATGGTAGCCATGGACAGATCTGATGAAGGGCGCGCTTCCACCACTCAATCTGTCTTGTGTGTCGATCTGAATGGCTATAATGTTTTAAAAATGATTGCTTATACGGACTGGAGCCCTTTTCAGGATATCTAACATGAGTTGGATTGACATAATAAAAGAGAGGAATGATCAAGCCAGGGGTCTCCAACATTGCAGCGGCCTCCCTCAGACACCAATCTGACTGTGCATAGCCATCGGAAAATATAGGAATGCGTATGGCACTGCTATCGATTGCTCCTTTCAAGCTCGGCCAAATCTCTTCTCCCTTTTCCAAATTTTCGTCGTCTTTATAGACGTTGAGTCCTGCAGCGGAGAGGGCTTCAAACAGATGGTCAACAAAATTCTTTCTCACATCTGATCCTCTGAAACTTAGAAACACATGATACATCTTATCACTTTTGAAGGCAACTTTATTAGAGTGGGGTTCGTATCTGAGAAAGGATTCATCAGAAGTGTATGCCATGGTAATAGATAGAGCAATGAAAGAGGGCTTCTTGTTGAGGAAGTGAAGAGGTGAAGTGCAGACGGAGGTGGATGATAGACCGTGTTTGCGAACGCGTAGGTTGGGTGGATGAGCAATGAAAGAGGGCTTCTTGTTGAGGAAGTGAAGAGGTGAACTGCAGACGGAGGTGGATGATAGACTGTGTCTGCGAACGCATAGGTTGGGTGGATGAAAAAGAGGGCTTCTTGCAGGAGATGAAAAAGAGGGCTTCTTGCAAGAGATGAAAGGGGATGCCATGGTGATGGATTGAACTGAACACACAGAAAGAATAATAAGCGATAGAGCAATGAAAGAGCGCTTCTTGTTGAAGGAAATGAAGAGGTGAAGTGCAATGTATATAAAGGAGGGGACGGAGGTAGGGACAAAAACACGTAACCAAACGCGTAGAATTGGTGTTTCCTGAGGAAACCACGTGAAGGGCCGTCCAGATGAAGGAGACCTCCCCCAGTCTGTAAGGAAGGAATCTTGTGCGCGTTGCAATCATCAGCACTAAGATGCGTAATTGGTCAATTACAATTTTGGAGCACTGTTTTTATAATATTTCAGACCGAGGAATCGTGTTAGATCGATACTCCTCAGCGATTTATTCAAAACTTGTTTTCACGCCACTTCAAAATATTAATCAAGAACCATCATAAAAATAAAAAATTATTTAAAACTTGTGTTTCAAATATTATATTGTCTGGTTTCCAAGATAAAGATGCCATCCCACCTACACCATTTCTTGACATACTGTGTACCCTTTACCACCATGTACAGTATAGTTTGTTTATACATGAGATATAAATATAATGAAAATAAAATAGTGAAAACTATGTATTGATAAAATAGAAATGACAGTGGTTAGTTAAAAAATTATGTAAATTGTTTATTTATCTAAATTTATATAATGTTAGAAATATAGTATCAGCGTTATGTTTGTAGGTTTTTTAATTTTACTTATGAGAATAGTTTTATTATTAAATATTTTGTTATAATTTTTAAATAATATAAATATATATCAATAATTAAAGTAGTGATATTTTGTTTATTTGTATATAATTTTTATGTAAATTTTTAAATTAATTTTAATATTATGTAATAAAGTTTTATCATGTATATGATGAATTTTTTATATGAATATTTGAAATTTCATATTATATGAGTATTTTGTTTATTTTTGTATCAATTTTTATGTAAAATTTTAATTTTAATTTAACATTATGTAATAATGTTTTATAATGTATATGATGATTTTTTTCTCATGTGTTGTTATATGGAGCCTAACTAGACTCGAAAGTTAAACTTTCCCACTTTTATCGGTGCAGTTTCCCCCCAAATTATTTAATGGGGATTCAGGGGTAGTGCCCCCCAATACAGGGTCAAGGGGCATCACCTTTGTGAGGTCCAAGGGCAGCGCCCCTAGCGTGCTCCCTGTCGCAATACAGGGCGGGGTCGAGGGGCAACGCCCCTGAAACCTTTCACGTTTTTTATTATTTTATAAAGGCGCAAGGAGTTATTTTTCTATTGGCCAACATACAAAAAAAAAAATCCTATTTTGTAACCGACATAAGTCTTGATAAAAGGCTAAGGGTTAGGGTTTCCATGGACATTGTATTGTAGCATTTGCAACGGTATTGAGTTGCAAGGATTGCGGGTTGTAATTGGTTCGATTTATTGGATAATAATATTGGACTCTCTGTTGGCAGATGTAGCCCAAGTTTGGGTGAACCATGTTAAAAATTGTCTCTCGCTATTATTATTTTTGTGTTTTTCATTCCTATGTTTAATCTTTATTTGCATTTAATTGATATTTTATGCATGTAATTCCTAACAATGTGAATATTTGAAATTTCTTATTATATGAGTATTTTGGATATACATTATGTCAAAGTTATTTGACACAAGATTTCGAGCTCATCATCTATTGCATTCGATAAGACTTAGATTAGTAGTGGACTCATTTAGGAACATTGAACTTCACTTGCAAACTAACAAATAAATTTTACTTGGTTTCATTTGTACCTTATCTTCTTAATATTACTTCCTACAAACATTCATGTTAGATTGTTAGATTTCTTTGACTAATCAACTAAAATGTAGAATCAATTGTATTTATTCATGTTTCCAATGTCTAATTAAAAATATTTTATTATGAACTATTTAAATTTATTAAAAGAATTATTAATTATAGGGTCATCCTTTACAATTACATATCTATAATTCACTTATTGTTCTTTAACCTTCAAGAAAAATATTATTTAAAATATAAAAATAATGTCTATTATTTTAAGTGTATGATAAAGTTGTATTGATCATAGAAGTTTTTTCATCTCAATGTGGTCTAATTATAATTTTCCACGCTACAATTACTTTTCCATCACCCACTTGCTTTTTTCCTCTTCCCTATATGTTTTCCCCCTCATCTTTCTATTCTAGTTTATGCAAGCTGTAAATTTATTCAAGGCCATGACAACAATGATAATATCCTATGCTTGCTCCTACAATTCTAAAAGAGTACCCAATAATAAACTAGTAAGGCATGTTGTTGCAATTTATGTTGTTCATGAAATCTTGCAATCTCTCTATCTCTCTAACCACTTGAATTTCAAAGATTCAATCAAATCAAATTAACTCTTTCTTGTTCAGTTAGTCCTTGTGAGATGACTAAACACATGTTTGAATGACTTATCACCTTGTGCTTGTGTTTAAAGGAATTCAATTACATTTAAATCACACGTTCACTTAGAATAATTCAAATGGAATTTTTATTTAAGGAATAATCATCCTATAAACACTCCAATTGAAGAACCTAAAATAAATCTAAATCTCCATAAACGTTTTAGAGCATTTACACACATTTATTTATGTATTTGTTCCTTAGCATGAATGCAAGGTTGGTCTTCTCCTAGTGTCGGTTTTCATTGAGAAAAAAATAATATTCATTATTTCATTCAAATATACTCGTATTCTCATTCAATACATATTTATAGGAGTATTATAACTTTAATTAGAGGAGAACATCCTATAACCACTCCTTTACTTAAACAAGTTGTTCTAATAACTTTTCATACAATGGACTACATAACCAAATACAAAATATTTTAATAAACCATGCTAACAATAATATTATGTTATTTCTCAACAACTTATATTTGTTACACATACTTATAATGCTAATTCAAAAACGTGAACACTAATCTTTAGCACTCCCCTTAATGTGAACATGGGGAGAAAGAACATCACACAAGTTAGTAACAAAATAGTATGCCTATGCACACTTTTAGCTCTGCACACTCCTATCTAGATCTTGTTGCACGTGATCACCTACATACAAGAACTTATCTCACTTTCACTTCAATGAACTCATCACCAACCAACCATACTTTTGATAAGTTTGACAGTCAAAGGAACTTTGTAGTCAGTTGCTCTCCTATACAATTGTTTATAATAATGCAATTATATCCACATTCTCTTCTTTTCAAAATTGAACACTTTCAACTACAATAAGCTCAACTCTTGTGCCTCATGATCTTGATTCAAACAAAAGGCTCCTCTCATCAACCTTTCACAGTTTTCACATAGGTTTACCACATACCTAAACATGAACAAGAACACACTCATGTGTTCACCTCATATGGTTAAATTTGGATTACCACTAACCATTTCAAGATCCATGAATTGCATTACACTAGTGATTTTGTTCATTACAATATTTTACACTAGGAGGTTACATAAATCTTACACATAAATAAAAAATAAAATGCCACTATACCAAAAGCAACCTCTCATCGCTAGTGGCTAATGAGAGGAGCTATTGTCCTCCAACCTCCTATAGTTCTCCATCCTCTAGTGCATGGACTATCTCAATCCGCTTTTTGAAAACCTCAAATATATGGGTCTTTTGGATCCCCTCCATATATGCATGTTTTTTTTTAATTTTGAAGATGTCCCAAACTTGGTTTCCTCATTCTAGATCTAAACAACAAGCTTCCAAGTAGGAGCTAAGACCAATACAATAGGACCATCTGCTAGGGCTAAGACAACTTGTGCATTAACATGAACAATGATAGGTAGAAGATAAGCCAATTTCTTTCTAGGACCAATCTCAGCAAGTCCAATCAAGTCCCATCCCTTAGAGTCATTTTCCACCCTTGAGCTTGAATGGGCGTTGGATCAAGAAACACATCTTTTAATATCCCCTGGAGAACATACTCAGTAAAACCAATGACTTTAAAAGTATTATCAGACTTAAGAATGTCACGTCCCTCAACTATAATCTCACACCTAACATCATCATTAGTCATGGATGGCACACTCATCTTTTCAATATAAAAATCCTCTTCAAAACTATGATTAAGAGTTGATAAGTCCATCATTGGATTGACCAATTGAATGGAAAATTTTGTTGTTTCCTTTGCCCCTAGATTCATCACTATTTTTACTATAGTAGGAAGGTCTCCATGATATATGGTTGAAACTAGCACCATAATGGATGATAGTTGGGTCAAATTGAGGGTCCTGTGCAACCCATGCCAAGCCTTGGTGATTTTAGCCACCAATGCTTCCATGAAATACGTGGCCAACTGTTGCATGGAATCTCCCGTTAGGGATACCAGATATGGGATTTGATCCATATTCCCTGCCAACCCATGGTTAGCATACATACCCAGAAGCTTTATTAGTCATAGGCTCTGCTCCTTTTCTTTTCACCTCTAGCAACTCAGAAGTTGAGAGCCATGGTTGAGGATGTGGGCTATTAATGGCATACCATATAGAGGCTAGAGACATTTCTGAGAAGGATTGCAGAGGTAGTGAATTTGATTTATTGGTATTTCCATTAGTTTTGGATGATGATCCTTCCACATGAATCATCTCAAGCATGATCGACCAAAAAATAGACTAAACCCAAGCCAAAGCTCAAGCTTCATTAGGCAATTTCATGTTGGTTTTCAGAGAGAATAACAATTATATTTCTTATTTCATTCACACATACTCACATTCTCGTTCAATACATATTTATAGGAGTATTATCTCCTAAATTATAAGAGAACCTCTTATTTAACCACTCCTTTACTTAGACAAGTTGTTCTAACAATTTGTAATACAATCTTGCATACCCAAATACAATAATATTAAGTTGTTTCTCAACAACTTAATATTTGTTACACATACTTATAATGCTAATTTAAACATGTGAATACTAATATCTAACAGGTTGAACTAGAATAAATTATCCCCTAGGGATCTAGCAACCCTCTAAATCTATTCTCAAATATCAATATTCTTGCTAGCAAAGAAAAAATTAATAATTCTTGAAACCGAAGAGTAGAGGCAATTCATTATAGGATTAGATCTACTTTTTAGAGGACATATATGTAGGAATGGAAATAATCTACTAGCATGATTATAAGGTTGGTCTTCTTCTAGGGTTGCCCCAAAAGAAATTATCCCCTAGTGAACTAGCAAAACTCTAAATGTATTCTCAAATATTAAAATAGTCTTGGTAGCAAAGAAAACATTACTATTTTTTTAAAACCAAAAAGAAAACACACATAAATTATAGTATTTGATCTACTTGTTAAGAGACATATACATAGACATGGGAACAATCTACTAGCAGGGGCTTTACTCTTATGAAAGCACATAACTTGCATATAATTCAATACATCACACAAACATAAAGTTTAGGACTATTTCTTATCCTAAGATAATCCAAATTAGAAATTTACATCAGTCATTCAATTTCATGTCCACAGGTAGTTACATATTTCCTTTCTAACATCTAATTTCTTACAATAGTATTTATTATCAATTATCACTCTAATGTCTCTTAATTAATTAATATATATCCATGTTTATGCTTAGGTGTATGTGTAATTCAAAAAATGGCCCATGTTGGTCATTATGGAGATAAAGAATTAAAGTAGTTAACCACAAATCTACAATTCAATACTCAAATGTAATTCCAAATTAATCAATAGAGAACAAGCAACATGAATTCAAATGAACCATACATTTACCTCAACCATGTTGTTTTGAATTACCGCAATTGTACATTTTATCTTGCTTTGTTCTTAGAATTTGATATGCACTTCTTCCACAATGAGCTCCTGCATGTGTGATGATTGCAATGACACAAAAATTCAAAGTTTGTGGTTAGCCATCAACGTGATGAAAGGGTTTTTTTATAGATTTACTCGATTCAATTGAATTATCAAGATCAATGGTTGAGGATTGTTGAGAGGAATTGATTGCCTGGTTAGTTGATTGTAATTAGCTACAGGATTCCAATTAATTGGTTGCATGAAGAATTGATTGAAGTATCAACTAATATTGATAATTAGTTAACCAAATTGATTGATTTGAAGACTTGGAGTGAGTGGGAGTAAAGAGAATTGATTGATCTATGAACTAGAATTGATTATCTAGTCAACTAAGAGAGAGTGGTCGTTAAGATTGGGCGAAATATGCATGATAATAAATAATTAAACAATTGATTATTGCAGGAATGTGCAAGTGAGGATTAATTAATAAATAAGATTTTATTAATAATGAATGGATAATGTTGAGATAAAATAGGGGAATAAAATAATTTTAAATTTAATTATTTAATCTAGAAATGTGAAAGTGGTTTAATTAAATAATTAATAACAATTATTTAATTTGAGAAGGATGTTGATGTTTGATTAAACAATTAATGGTAATTATTTAATTACAATAGAAGAATAAGTGTAATTTGTGAGAATTAAATAAATAAGATTTATTTAATTAATCTGGAAGTTAATGTCAATCAGGACATATTTAATTACTTAGGAAGGGTGGATTAAAATGAATTAATTAAATAATGTAAAGTCACTTAATTAATAGTAGAATATGATATTTGATAATATTTAAATAATGAAGTATTATTTGACCATTAGGGGAAAGATGATAATTAGTGTTAAAATGCTAGTTTGTGGGGTAAGACATTTTCAGGTATAGATACATTTTCCCTCTTTGATACAATGTTCTTTTATAGTGTTGTGTAAAAGAAAATTCAAAAATTCATGTTCAAGAGGTGTCCCGGTATGCCTTGGTGATGGTGGGATAACATGGTGCCCCCTCAAGAAATTTGGTAAAAATTCTAAAGAATTTTCCAAATTTGTTGGCAATCTAATTTGATAGTTTAGATGCAAGGACTGGCAGAAGAAATATTAGTGAGAGGAAAAAATTAATAAGAAGTGAAGAATAGTTAAATGGATCGTTAATGTAAGCCAAAATTAATGTAATGGTTGATATTACTTGATCTTTTATGTAATGAATAACTTAAATAATAGAAGAATATGATATGAAATATGTTGCAAATACTTGATAATAATTTAGAATAACAATCCACTTTGAGGGGGAAAACCTCCAAATATCTCTAATGAGAGCATAATTCATAATATGATGATGAAATAAGACTCACTACCTCTTATATATACCTATTTATGCCTAGAATATCACCCAAGCCAACTTAGATAGCCCTATATAAGCCTTAAGCCAACCTAAACAACTAAATTACAATATAATAATGATAATATGACTTAATTAAGAGTTAAGATAGCCATAAGCTAACTATTCATAACCCGATGTACACCAGTATCAAGGCGTAGCATGCCCTCCCTCTTCAAAGAAGCATTTTTGTCAATGCCAATCAAGTGTGGATTCCTCAAAATGAGTTGCTCATCCTCCCATGTGGAATCTTCAATTGGTGGATTCTTCCATTGGATGAGATATTCAGTGAGAGTTCTAGTCCTTAGCTTCTTTGTGTGTGTTTGACGAATGCATTCTACTTTCAATATGATTTTTTCTTCTTCATCGAGCTCTAGTAGTACTATTGAAGTTTAAATATTATGCCCAATTACCTTCTTCAAACAATATACATGGAAAATTGGATGTATCTATGTTGTTGGTGGCAACTCTAGCTTGTAGGAAACACTACCAATCATTCACATGATTTGGTATGGGCCATAATATCTTGGAGACAACTTATTGTTCTTTTTTTGTTGCTTTAGTGAGATTTTCTTATAAGGTTGAAATCTCAAGAAGACCCAATCCCCAACTTCAAAACTTCTTTCACTATGATGTTGATCCGCCTACTGCTTCATTTGATTTTGTGCCATGTCTAAATTCTCCTTCAGTCCTAAAAGTACCCGGTGTTGATGAATCAAGTGGTCCTCTACTACTTGAACTCTTGGTGAGACCTTCAATGATGATGTGATGGATGGAGGATGATATCCATATAGTGCCAAAATGGAGACAGTTTTTATGAGTTGTTGGCACTTTCAAATTTTGCAAATTTAAAGTGCACCTAAGAAATCTACCTAAATGACCTACTTTGGAGGGTCACAATTTGGAGCCTATCGATTTTCATGCAAAATCATTTTGTGGACACACTCATGTGACATATGTGAGCAGACATGTCGATTTTTAGCTTCCCATGTTGAGTTTTGATAGCCTTTTGAAAGGCGAAGCTCGAAGGTTTTGACACTTTTTTGTTGTTTGCAAATTTTTTGTTTTGCAAAGTAGCCTCTTGTTTGAGCTTATATTTTGCAACTTGACGGTTGTCATAACAAAAGGTTTGTTTCTCTCCATTCTCCATACATTCATATACTTCCTTATCCAATTTCAGAGCCTCATGATCTGATTTTCTATTTTTTCGAGATCAAAAGAAAATGTAGTTTGCTCAATTTTACATCTGCATTTCTGATAGTGTTTCAAGGTGGTTAACTTTGACCCCTAATATCTTGCGAAGATTGATGAATGAAGCAAATCCCTCTTGCACACATGTTCAGTATCCCTAAATGAGCTTATGTTTCTAGTGGAAACCCTCCAAAAGTTGTTTTGATATTTTTTCAAAGTGGTGACTTCATGAGCCTTGATTGGTTCTAAGCATAGAAAAGTTGCAGAAATGTCTGAGTGAGCAACTCTATCGATTAATATCTTTCACCTCAGGATCCCTTTTTCCAAAATATCTTTTGTACTCCATTCCTGGGTCAAATTTTTACATGCCTACTCAGTTTCAAGCTTCTAGGATAAGTTTTGATGGGTTATTTAATTGCTTTCTAATTACAACATGACAAAAAATGGTGCTTAGGAAAGTGTCAAATTTTCCAATTCTACTGATAACCCATTTTTTATTTTGGTCTAAAACCTCTATGGCTCCATTTTCATCAAGATCAGAGGTCATATGATACATTATTTTAATGTACTTCTGTTGCGGGCAACACGTCCCAAAGGCTAGTTTACAAAGGAGGTACCTGAATTTTAAGGGCTGAAAAAAATAAGAAAATGGGTTTTCTCTAAATAATTGATTATGATCACACACAAAATTTCATGGCTCCAAGTGTCCTAGTTTGCGCTCAGTGAATTTTCTCCAAATGGGTCGCAAGCGTAATTAGAAGTCACAATTTTTCTAAAGTTTTAAATGTCAATATTTAAAATATTTTGAATATTTTAAATATTGTGAAAATATAAAAGGGCAAATATAAATGCATTTCAAATTTTTTTGGACCAGAACAAGTTTAATTCTTAGCTCTGATTGGTCTAGAGGGGGCTTTGACGGCTTTAAAACTGTGTACAGCAAAACTCATCGCTCGTCACCATTTCTGAATAAAAATGGAGGAAGAAATTAACAAACCGCATGGTGTATGTTTTCCATCGTTGGCCTTTGCACTATCACCAATTGATGCTTCCTTTTTTCTTTCACCCCATATGCTGAGAAGGAAAGAATTTAGTGGGCCATGGGGAATGGTGTTGGATGAAATTTTTTAAAATTTCTCAAAGTCAATACACGGGTAAGTGAAGTCTTCTACAACAAATGAAAAGAGAATAAAATCTTCCATTGGAAAAATTATATTTTATTGGCTGTAGGTAGAATAAAATGGGTGATGCTTCATTTCCATCGCTGCCCTTTGCACTATCGTGGGTTTTATTTCTATTTTTTCATTCCAACCCGCGATGCCTGATGGTGTGCTCGAGAAAAGAGTTTTGTGGGCCCGAGTAAATTTGAAGGTGAGTTTTTTAAAGCATGAAAGCAAGGTGAAAGCATGGAGAAAGGATTTGTCGCCAAGTGGAATAAATTCACCATTTGAAAGCAAAATTTTAAAAGTAAATGAAAAGCACAAGTAAAATAATGGAGATGCATATCACTCATCGCGAGTTGATCTCCCATTTTTTCACTTCAACAAGTGATGCACAATGCTAGAGAAGTTGAGGTGGGCCCGTGAATGGATTTAACTGCATGGGTAAAGTTTTTAAGCCCATATTAAATATTCAAAAGCCCTCAAAAAGCAAAATTTGAGTATGGAGAATAAATTAAAAGGCATGGGAAAAGGATTAAGGGAAAATATTTTAATTGATTGATTGGGGAAATTGAAGATGAATTGCAACTGGGGTAAAATTTTTAATTTTGCTCGACTAAAGTATTAAGGGGAAATATTTTAATTGATTGACTAGGAAAAATTGATGAGGACATGGGTAAAATTTTGTTACCCAACATTATAATATTTTAATGTTGTCATTCCAAAGTGAATACTTTGGAAATAAAGTGAGATATGTTTTCCTTTGTTGGGCACTATGGAAATTAAAAAAATCAAAGGCCCTGTTATAAAGCTAGATTATTATTGGTTGGGAGGTGCAAGTCTGTTTTTCTAAAGCAAACAAGAGCATAAATGGAGGGCTTTCACAAAGGAGTTATTTTTCAACTACAGGGTAAAATGGTGCAAATTTCTCATGAAAGAGGTGAATTTTCTGTTGAAGAATCAAGTGGCAAGCAAATGCAGAGGCAAAGTTTGTTGCAAAGAAAGAGAGAAAAGAGGCTTTTTATTTTCTTGTTGTTGATGGATGGAGAAGGAAGCTACCAAGTGTCTTCTACAGATTTATCTTAGGGATTCTTTTGTTTCTTCTTATTCTCATTCTTTTTTGATTGTAAGGGTTCTGAATTTTTGTATGGGTTGGGTAGATAGAGAAATGTTGAGTTTTAGAAATAATTGGAATCTATAAGTTGTGATTGTTGATTTCATGAGTAAATATTAGCCAATTTGTGTAAGCAATCATAAATGTAATCAAATTGTCTCTAGCTTTGTACATTTTAAATCATATGAGTTCCATAATACAAAGTATGTTTGGATTTGTCTCTCAATTTCCTTGAGATTGTATTATTTGTTCATGGTTCTATTTCAAAGAAATAGTTAAATTGCTTTGAGCAGATTATTGTGATTTTAAGTGTGCAGGGTGGATCTGATAAGAAGAATGTGATTGACAAAAGGAGTGGATCTATTGGTGTAATGCATTAACAGTTTAAATCCACTGATTGAAGTTTATTTGTTGATGAATTCTCTTTAGGATTATGTATTTGACTCCATGGCCCATAATTAGGCACTAATTTTTCATTTAGCTTGATGCATTCTTAGAAACATTTTAAATTCAAAATCATTTTAAATCCTTGTTGTTTGGTTGAGGTTTGGTGTTGAGTTCTTCCTCCCAATTGTTGAGAAACCACAAATATAGCTAGATTTGAGGTTGTCAATGCTTTCCTTGGTATATTTTCATTGGGAATTATCTGCTATAAAAAGCAATATATGTGTATAATTGAATTGAGTCTTTAGGCATTGTAAAGGTTGACCCACCTTGGTCTTGCAAAGCTAGAAGTGTAGGAGATTTTAGTCTTTGATTGAATCTTGTCAGTTGGAAAAATCCACCTTTGAGTCTAAGCATTAGAAAGTGGCTAGTCTATAGAATTCATTGGATCTATTGATTTGGGGAACCAACATGAGCTATGAAAAGAAGTGTTATACCACCATTCTGCTAGAGGTAGAAAATCTACCCATTGAGATTGTTTCTCTAAAGTGAAACAACATAGATATCCTTCCAAACACTTATTAAAAACATCTTTTTTCCCATCTGATTGAGGGTGGTATGAAGAGCTATTAGCCAATTGAGTACCCAAACATGAGAATAAATCTTTTCAAAAGTGACTAGTAAAGATAGGATCATGGTCACTGACAATAACCTTAGGTGTACTATGTAGCTTTTGTATAATCTCTAAAAATTCTTTTGCCACTGCACTTGTTGTAAAAGGATGTGATAATGCAATGAAATGTGCATATTTAGTGAGGAAATCCACTACTACCATGATAACATTATGGAATTTAGATTTGGGAAGCCCTGTAATGAAGTCCATGGATACCTCTTCCCAATTTTGGCTAGGAATAACAAAGGTTTTCAAGAGACCTAGAGTCTAAATTTTCTTCCCTTTATTCCTTTGACAAACCAAACATTCAACCAAAAAATTTATAACATCACCTTTAAGCCCTTCCCAAAAAAAATCTTGCTTGACTTGATGATATGTCTTCAAAAATCCTAAATGACCACCAACTAGAGACTCATGAAGTTCTATGAGAATCTTTTTTTTAAGAGTGAAATTCTCACAAAGATATAATTGTTCTTTATACCAAAGAGTATCTCCCTTCCAAAAAAACTTATTTGAGCTACTAGGATTACCCTTTAATTATTGGATAAGATTACTTGTAGAAACATCATTATTCCATTCTACTTTGGCTTCTTCAACCTAATTTTCTTGTAATATTGAAAGGGAACATACTAAAGCTTCATCGTTCTCATCCTTCCTTAGTGCATCTGCCACAATATTTTCCTTCCCTTTCTTGTATACAATCTCAAATTCATATCCCAACATCTTAGTGACCCATTTTTGTTGCTCTTCAGAAGATAATCTTTGTTCCAAAAAATATTTTAGGCTTATCGTGATCTTTCTTAACCTTGAAGTGTCTACCCATTAGATAAGGCCTCCATTGTTTAACTGCATGAATAATAGCTAGAATTTCCTTCTCATAAATAGGTTTGATTTGATTCTTACACTTTAATTGATGACTCAAAAAAGAAATTGGCCAACCCTCCTACATGAGTACTACTCCTATACCATTTCTTGAAGCATCACATTCTACAATAAAGTCCTTAGTGAAGTCTTGAGTGGCAAGTACTAGAGTTGTACACATAGCCTCCTTCAATCTCTCAAATGTTGAATTAAAAAACTCATTCCAATGAAATCCTTCTTGAATAAAGTTGTGAGGGGTGCTACTATATGGCCATAATTTTTTAAAAATATTCTATAGTATCCTGTCAATACCAAGAAACCCCTCAATTTTTTAATGGTTTTTGGAATAGGTCATTCCATGATAGCCTTAATTTTGTTAGGATCCACCTTTACTCCCTCATGTGAAACTATGTGTTCCAATTACTCCACCTCCTTAAGACCAAAAGCACACTTGGAAGGCTTAGCATAGAGTTGATGCTCTTTGAGTACTTGTAGTGCTTGATCTACATGCTACAAGTGTTCTTCCCATGCCTTGCTATAAATCAATATATCATCAAAGAATACCAATACAAACTTCCTCAAGAACTTCTTAAAAATACAATTCATCAAACTTTGAAATATAGATGGCGCATTGGTAAGACCAAATGGCATCACGAAAAATTCATAATGACCCTCATGAGTCCTAAATGTTGTCTTACAAAAATCTTCTTCCTTAATTCAAATTTGGTGATAACGAGATCTAAGATCTAACTTTGAAAAATACATAGCTCCATTCAATTCATCTACAAAATCATCAATGACAAGAATAGGAAACTCATATTTAATTATGTACATGTCAAGAACTCTATAGTCTGGACACATGCCCCAAGTTTCATCCTTCTTACATACCATCACCATGGGTGATGAGTAAGCACTTTGGCTATGCCTGATAATTCATGCCTCTAACATCTATTCAACAATCTTTTCTATCTCACTTTTTTGTATATGTTGGTACCTATAAGGTCTGATGTTGGGTGGTTAGCTCCCTGGAACTAGTTGTATGGCATGAACATGATCCCTTTTAGGAGGAAGTACCTTAGGCATATCTCCTAAAACCACCAAAAGATGATCAATTATTTCTTATAAATTTAGATGGAGTGGGAGATTTAGGCTAAGAGACTTCTAATGAACATAATTGGGCCACAAAATCCATCAGCTCCTTTCTTAAGAAAATTTTGCATTTGATGAGAGCTTTCCATTTGTGGGTACATTACCTTCAATCCTCTTAGCTCTACTATCTTTCCTTCTAACTAAAATTTCATGAAGAGTTCTTAGAAGTTCATCTTAGTTGTTCTCAAGGTAGTAAGCCATTGTACTCCCAAAATAATATCTATTGCACCCATTGATAACGCATACATTGGGCTATCAAGGTGATAGTCTCCCATGGATAATTTAATGCTATGAAACTTCTGAGAACAATTGACAATACCAATGATAATTTTATGCTATGGATAATTTTGAGGTCATCTCTTTGTGTTATGAAGCATTTATTGTTGAAGCAATTGAGATCAAAGCAATAAATTGAAGTATGTTAAAGAAAACTCATTCTATGAAAGGAATTTGTGGAAGAGAAGAAGTGTGCAAAGAAACCTTGAAGAAACTAGAGTGTTTCAATACCGCGGTAATTCAAAGTTTGGTATTGGTGTACAAGAAAGAGGTAAGTTGTTGTTGCTATATATCTGTAGACATCTAAATTTGATCACTTTCATATGATCAAATCTGTCTCCTTATTCATCCCTTTACTCATCTATCTCATCCTCTTCACTAGTATTAATTAAATCACTCATTTAATTAATATTTCATTTTTTTCCTAAGGTCCCTAAAGTATTTAATTCAACAATTAAATACTTTTACCTTTTACTTCTTTTCTCTCTAAATTAAATAAATACACCACTTTATTTAATTTAGTCATGTGACTTCTTTGAATTTAAGTCAATTTTTAATTCCTCTTTTTCTCTCTCATTGTCACATCCTCCATAACCCTCTTCTAATCTAGATTAATTTAATTAATTCTGGATTAGGATGTGCACACCCTTAATTTGGGATTAATGTCACATCCTCCGTATTTTTCCTCTTGCCTCTAATCTCTCATTAATCCTCCTAATCAGGTGTTTGAACAACCTTAATTAAAGTCATTTGCCACATTTAGCATGTCATTTTAGTCAACCTTTTCATTTGTCTTTTTTAGCATTGACCCTCTTTCCCATGTGAATTTATAATTCATAATTATTCCTCCTAGAATCTCCTTTTCCCATGCATCATCTAGAATCTTTGACTTGTCACATCAAGCACATGTGGACAAGCGCTTCCCTTCTTGGAAATTTGTCTTGTCCATGAGATTCTTGCAAGTATGTGAATTTTTAATTCACATTTATTTCTTCAACTACTTTCTTAATCCCCATGGAAATTTTTAGGAATTCTAAAATTCCTCAAAAGTCACTTCCATTCCCACTTGGGGACAAGAAGTTCATTTTTGAGGAAGTCTTCTCATCCCCCAAGGTACTTGTCCTTCCTCCACATCATGTACCCTCCTTCCACCTAACTTACACATCGTCACTCCCTAAGCCACTTCACATTCCACATGTCAAGATGTGAGGGCTTATGAGTCCTCAACTCACCATAGCCCTTCATCTTGGCCTTATGGGTTTAATCTCAAGCATTGAATTCTCTAGAGAATTCAAATTCCTCTATAAATACCCCCTCTTTTCTCTCATTTAGGGAGATTAGCCATATGATACCAAACTCTTGCCAATTTGCTATTTAAAACCACACTTAGCCAATTTGCATACTTTCCCTCCACCATATCACTTGCATCCATTAATCCTCCATTTTCAATCATTTAGTATCCCATCTTGCATCTTTTTCTATCAAGAGGAGCATACATAACATCAAAGATCGAAGAGCCAACCAAGGAACAACTTAATGAGGTATAACCATTTCATCTTCCTTGTTTAAGTTTAATGTTTTTTCCCAATCTTGAGGTGTTAGGTGTTTATTTTTGTTCCTTGCATTCCTTTTGCTGCTGCACATTTTTGAACAAGAATTTTCACCTGATCACATTTTTGGCATGCCTGGTGAGACCCACAAATAGGTCTCTTACTTTCATTGTTTGCAAGTTCAGGTTGTAGAGGGGCGAACCCACTTTCGCAAAGAGGTGGACCTGCCCATCCAGGGGTGTACCTGCCCACCCAAAGGTGGACCTTCCCTTCCAGAGGTGAACCTGCCCTCTGTAGACACTAGAAATAGCAACTTTTTCAAAATTTTAGCAGAGGGGCGGACCTTCCCTCATCCAAGGGTGGACCTACACAACTAGGGGTGGACCTACCCAAACGAAGGGGTGGACCCGCCCAAAACAACACTTTCCAGAAGGTAAAAATTATGTTTTAAGCATCATTTTTTCACTATTTTGAGTATTTCTAACCCCCTAATGTGTGTTTTTTTTGTCTGTGAAAGCATTTGATTAGCATTTGGTGGAAAATGAAAAATAAATTACTAACAAGTTTCTTGCAGCACTATCCATTTTGAAACTTTTATCAGTTTGCTTTTTTTTTTGTTAATTTAGGCACATAGCTTAACTAGAGGGGGTCAAATTTACCTTGTGTGTCATTCTTGTGGTAAGCTATTGATGTATCCAATCCCCTTGCACCATTTGGCGATCCTGGGTGATGAGAAATCATAGCTTACCAAGTCCTTTGAGTCACCTATTTTTCTTTTTATTAGGGGACTTGTTTGGGGATTTCATCACCCCAAAGGACGATCCCAACCACGCATACCAGCGGGGTATACAAAGGGGGGAGAGCCAAAGTTGCACCCTAATCCAGTCACATCATTATTAGCGAAGCATCGGAATGACGTGACGAGTTGGTATAAGCCTTTAGTATCTCACTAAGGCTCTCGTGATAGACTAGTGTTCACGGTTTGGGCTTCACGTACCGGGTGTATATCGAGGACTCCCTAACAACCTTGTTTATCCTATAATAGAGGAATTTTTTGGCCATACCCATTCTACTAATCTTAGGATCATGTTGCTTGAACTGTTTTCTTTGTGCAAAACCAATGATTTTCTGTTTAGTCAAGTCAACCTTATCCTCTGATTGTTGTTTATTGTGTTTTGGGTCCTTTTCCATAGTCATTTTTGCAAAAATAAAGTTCAGACTTGTGCAGAGGGGCGAACTTTCCCTCTTAGAGGGGAAAACCTGCCTTACCAAGGGCGGACCTGCCCTCTATCTTAGTCTCTTTTTAGCCTATTTTGTTAGATTTTCCCAACTTTTTGTCAAACAGGCGGACCTGCCCACCCAAGGGTGGACCTGCCCTTTGAACAGTCAGTTTTAGCACCCATTTCATCATTTTGAACACTCGTTTCATCATTCTGAGCGCTCATTTCATTGTTTCGAGTACCCGTTTCACCATTCTGATCACTCATTTTCTTGTTCCAAGAATCCATTCCCTATCCCAAACATTCATCCCTTTCATCTAAACATCCATTTCCTCATTTTTTGTACCCATTTACTTGTTCCAAACAACTTTTTTTCCCATTTTCACTAGTAAGGGCATACCTACCCTAGTAGGGGCAGACTTGCCCTTGGAGGGCGGAATTTCCCTAGTAGGGGCAGACCTACCCTTGGAAGGGCGAACCTACCCTTCAAACAGTTGTTTTTGTCTTATGTTCAGTCGTTTCAAGTGTCGTTCCTTCATTTTGACTAACCATTTTCTCATTCCGAGCGACTGCTCACCCATTATGAGCATTTATCTCCCCATTCTAAAGGTCAATTTCCCTGATCAAACATCCATTTATTCACTCCAAGTCATCATTCATCCATTTTGAACCTCTATTCATCCAACCGTTCTCCACGTTCCAAGTGTTGTCTTTTTGTTCTAGATCACGGTTTTACTTAAATCATTCCCTAATCTATTAAACTTCATTTGAAGTAGTTATCTAATTCAACCTAGGTGTCTGATCTTAATCGTCATCCTTCGAAACTAGCTTAGGATTTTCATCTGTCCTAAGTCGGTTATCCTCATCGGCCCTATCAATTCAGTTCCATCTCAAGTTGGATTTGGTGTTGTCATCATCCATCCATCCTTTAATTGATCAATCAACACCTTGTGTTACCAAGGATAACTCCTGAACTTGGTTTTGAACCCCTATCACCATCCTAATCTGTCTCACCATCACTTATCAATCCAATCCAACCCAATCTCATCAATCATCTTTTGTCAATCAATTCAATCCAATCCATTTTGGCCAATCATTTTATCAATCAATCCAATCTAATCTCATCGATCGTTTATCAAAATATCCACCATGGTCTAATCCAATCAAATCCTTTATAAATCATCCAATCTGATCTTATCAAGTCACATATTTGTTGACTAATCCATCATCTAACTAGGTCAATCCTCCAATCATCATCTTGATCATCCTTGCATCCTAGTTCACTCTGTCGTCTTGCATGCCTGTTCAGAGTCGATCACATGCAAGGAAGATGGTTGAGCAACAAAAAACCTAGATCCCAACCAAACATACCACAGGAAAATCCTCCCATCAATGGGGGATCATCGCAATCTAACACCAAAAATATGAACAACTCACCACATGGTGAAGAGAGTATGGTCAATCAGCCTGAACTTACGCTCAAGGAACATTGTAGTAATCCCACCAATGTGCGAATGGCCGATCATCTACTCAAACAACATGGGGAAGAGATCTTGGCCCACCTAATTGAAAAAGGAGTCAAACCCCCATCAGGCATTGACCTAGATCCAAATATAAAAATTCCACACCTAACATGCCCCAAGGTTCACAAAACACACCAGTTGATTCATAAATCTCCAATATGCCTCCAGTGGAGGGTTGGTATCAACCTGAATTTTGCAACACCATCCTTTACCATGTTAACAATCCCCCCATGTCACAATCTCAGTCATAGGGGCTCCTCAAGTATCTAATCCCAATAACCCTTTTGCCTATGACATGTCGCAAAATATCCCACAACATCCACCATTAATGCTAACTGCACCACCCCTTTTGAATCAACTTCCAGTAAACGTTGGGGGCCACCCTTTCACCACCTTACCTCCACTTCCTAGGGCCAAAAATCTACCACCACTTCCACTCACATCTCAACAACCTTCTCAATCTATCATATCATCCCAATTACCTCCACAAGGTACCAACCAAATATTCTCGTTGGCACCCAACAACCTCCTTTGTAGAATGCCTCCACATCATCTCAACCACCTCATTAGCAACAACCCCCACATAATCCTTTGGTTCCATCACAACAACCACCACACCAATTGCAAGGCAATCCATCTCAACCTCCTGTCCTGACCATATCCCTGTTGCTTGCATCTATTTTGTGTCCACAAGATCAATTGCAACACAACATCCCATCTCAGCCCATGCAACAACAAACATCACATCAACCACCTCCCCAAAAATCTTTCTATCATAACCTGCAATAGTTCTAGCAACAACCACCCTATGTGGCCTCCCAACAGTCACAACAGTACCAACAACACCAGCAGACCAATCTGCAACACTCCATTCATGCTCCTCATCATTATGTTGCATATTCTTATCAGACCATTTCGTACTATACCTCATAGTAACAACCCTCATATCAACAAACATCCTCAACACACTAGTAGGGGACACCGTCATCTCACTATCAAAATTCATATATCAACCTTCAAACAATATCTCAACATGATCCTTAGTCATCCTACCATCCATATCCATCCAATCCATCTTTGACTCGTACACCACCGATCAACGCAAATCTATTGGAAATCAAGGCTACTTTGAAAGATCTTCAAGCCGAGACTAGTAAGCAATCCTTCAAATTTGAAGATATATGTCCCTATCCATTCGACCCATCCATCTCATTGATTCCCTTTCCAAAACACTTCGAGATACCAAAATTTGACAGATACAATGGAAACAATGATCCTAAAGCCCACTTTCAAGATTTTTACTCCCAGTGTCAGGAGGTCATGCACAATGACAACTACCTCTTGTGTTTGTTCTCATGAAGCCTGACGGGGAATGCCCTAGAGTGGTTCATGGGTCTAAAGAAAGGGCCCATCAAATCCTTCACAGATCTTTTAGAGAAATTTTTTTCCTACTTCTCCTTCAATATAGAGAAGGACACTGATACCTTAGATCTCCTCAAGGAGAAGCAACATGAAGGCGAAACCTTTTCTAGCTACCTCCAAAGGTGGTGTACGTTGTCAAGCCAAATGAAAACCCCTCTCAAAGAGAAGGACATGGTCACTCTCTTTGTTTAGAACTCACATCCCAACATGGCTCATAACTTCATGCTGCATTATGTCACTACCTTCGCAAAGGTTGTTGAAAAGGGCCCTATCATTGAGAGGGAACTTGTCACAAAAGGGAAAATTAAACTGTATAACTCAGACAAAGACAAGTCATTTGGTGACAGATCTCATTACTGGAATAAAAATAAGAATGCATTCAATGATGGTGTCACTGACACTAAACATGTTCAAGTGGCCAATACCTCCCAAAGACAACAACCATCCATTCCTAATGCCATATCTGTACCATAGGGGGCACCTTGACCCCCTCAAAAATCTAATCAACCCAACCAAGGGAATGATAAGCAGCAATACACTCAACTAGGAGAACCCTTGAGTGTCATTTTTCATAAGTTGCTATGGGTCAATTATCTGATAACATATCCTGTGACCAAACCACCTGATGAATGCAAGTCTAAACCAACTTGGTTTAAGGAGAACATATATTGTGAGTTTCACAAGATTAAAGGGCATACCTTAAATAAGTGTCAAGGTCTCAAAACATACATCCAAGATCTTATTGATCAAGGAGATATCTAAGTCGACACCAATCAAGCCTCATCATCCAATGCTTAATTACAAATTTACAAAAATGCCTTCCCTAACCATAATCAAGGTGCAAGCATGTCCAATAACAATCCCCAAAATAATAGTGCAAATAACATAAGTTATAAGAATGTACCCCTCAATTATGATGGCATTGTCCACTACATTGAGCAGGTGGAAACCCACATACCCATGATACATGTCAAAGCTAAAGATCCCCAATGTGTTGTTACTACCTGAAGGCATCGCATTACTATTCCTACAACCTCTGCACCCGCCCAGCCAAATCCTATGAATTCTCAGTATAACATTCTTGATCACTTAGGAAAGACTCCTGCGAAGATCTCAATTTTTGATCTGCTTAAATATTCTCCTGAGCATGAAGAGATCCTAAATCGAGCATTACAGGAAACCTGATTTCCTAATGGTATTGATCCCATGCAATTCCAAGCTTTAGTGGGACATATGCCTCTATCTTACCAGTTACACTTTAGCCAAAATGGCATGCCTAGCATTGATGCCAATCATAACCATCCCCTACACATCAAAGTCCTTGTTGCCCATCATAAAGTAAAAAGGGACCTAGTAGATAATGGCTCTTCCCTTAATCTATGCACTCTAAAGTTCATAAAGCACAGGGTATACTCAAGCAGAATTGAGTAACCAAATCATTACAATCAAGGCTTATGATAATGCAGAGATAGATTCTAAAGGAATTATCAGTTTTCCCATCCAGGTTGGACCCGTGGTTCAGTACACTACATGTCATATCCTTGATCTAGACTTGTCGTACAACCTCCTCCTCGGTCGCCCATGGCTCCACGCCATGCAAGCCATCCCCTCCAAATATAATCAATTCCTAAAATTCCTAGTTAATGGATAGGAGATCACCATTTACGCTGTCCTACAACCATTTGAGTATTGTCGCACCTTGGAAGCTTCATTTAACCATTTGCATTATTGTCCTAGAGTCGAAATGGGGGCACCTCAATCATCATCCTCCAATCCATCATCCACTCCATCTTCCACCATCGATCCCACCATCACTAAAGTCCAGATCATTAACAAGGGTTGTGGTGAATATGAAATACATACAACTCTGAATGTGGCAATTATGCCACTATCACCACACACACATACAGTCAACTTTCACAGTTTGTACCAAAGGAAGAAGACAATACCATTACCTTCAGTGCCAAAAACATCCCCACTAGCACTTTTTGGTCCCCTTGTTTAAGGACAAATGCACCAAAAGATGATATTAGTCAGTGGATATATCATGAAGAGCCTCAACTGAATCCTCCCCTTAAGGAATATTTTCAAGAAGTATACCCTTGGTTTGCTAAGTTTGTAGAGAAGCATAACTATCAAGGTGGAGGTTTAGGTAAAGAGGAACAAGGGCGGCTGCAACCTATTGATGTACCAAAGCATCCGCATAATTTAGGCCTAGGATATGACAAAAAGCAAAAAGGACCTACAACATCATCTAATGCTTCCAACAGTGTTACTGTGGATGATGGTCCCTTAGAAGATATACTCGAAGAAGAGTCCATCATACATGCGTACAATGATGTCGATCACATGGACCTTTCATCCATGTTTGATTGCCTATCTGTCTTTACCATTAGCATTTCCCTCCGTCATCCTGAACTTATTGATTGGGACCTACATGATAGCGCACTTTTCAATGTCTCCCTGGATACATATGTCAACCTTATGGGATTGGGGGAAGATGAATGCTCTAGTTGCAAAAGTAAAAACAAGAAAAATAAAAAATGGTCATCTAGTGAAAACCTCCCCGAGGCACTTCTTGACCTAGAAAAAATAAAAATAAAGGATGCATCCGATAGTGAAAACCTCAATGAGGCACTGGAGGATGGAGACATTCATCTTCCCCTTTTGGGAACTCAATTATCTACACAATCATCCATCCTGATTGAGGAAACTCAAGAAGTCAATCTAGGTATTGCAAAAACCCCAAAGAACACCTACGTAGCCAAATCATTATCAGAAAAAGAATATCTTGTCATTGTTCAGTTGCTCAAAGATGGAATCATTAACTTTTCCTAGTCGTATTCAGACATGCCAGGTCTAGACCCTGCATTAGTAGTTCACCATCTGGATGTTCACCCATACGTCAAGCCTGTCAAGCAAAAACTTAGAAAAATACATCTGCGGGTAGCACTATTAGTCAAGAAAGAATTGGAGAAGTTAATGGATGCTAGCTTTATCAGACCCATCGACTATTCTAATTGGATCTCCAACATCATGCTTGTCGCTAAGCCTAATGGAGACATTAGGATTTGCACATATTTCTGAGATCTCAACAAAGAATGTCTGAAGGATGACTTCCCATTACCCAATATCAACATGTTGGTCAACCTCACTGTAGGACATGAGATGTTGTCCCTCATGGATGGCTTCTTTGGCTACAATCAGATTCAAATTGCACCCGAAGACCAACACAAGACCGCTTTTACAACACCTTGGGGTGACTTTTGTTACAATGTTATGCTCTTTGGTCTCAAGAATGCAGGGGAAACATATCAAAGAGAAATGACTATTATCTTCCATGACCTCATTCACATTATCATCGAAGATTATTTTTATGACTTATTGGGAAAATCTAGAACTAGAGCAGACTACCCTACCATTCTAAAAAAGATCTTCGAACGGTTGGAATAGTACAAGCTAAGATTGAATCCAAAAAAAGTGTGTGCTTGGTGTCATGTCAAGGAAATTGTTGGGCTTCATAGTCTCCCAAAGGGGCATCGAGGTTGATCTTGCTAAAGTAAAAGCTATCATGGATATTCCCCCACCTCAAAACTTGAAACAGTTAAGGAGCCTTTAGGGAAAGCTACAATCTATCCATCGGTTTATAGCCCAGCTTGCAAATAAATGTCAGTCGTTCACCCATCTTCTAAAGAAAGACACCACCTTCAAATGGAATCAATAGTGTAAATTGGGTTTTGATAAGATCAAAGAGTACTTGGACCATCCACCAATCCTGATGCCACGTGTCCCAAGAAAACCCCTCATGTTATACATCTATTCCACTTCAGTTGCAGTAGGGGCATTATTGGCTCAACATGATGAGTCCACAAAAGAAAGAGAAATCTAATACATTAGTCAAACACTAGTTGGCTATGAATTGAATTATTCACCAATGGAGAAATCTTGCCTCGCAGTGGTCTTCAGTATGCAGAAACTTAGACATTATATGTTGTCATCCTGTCAAACTAATAGTGAAAATTGATCCGTTGAAATATCTGTTGTCCAAAGCCACCCTAACTAGCCGCATGGCTAAGTGGGTCGTGCTCATGAGTGAATTCTACATAGATTATGTGGACCGAAAATCCATAAAATAGAAAGTTATAGCCAATCAATTGGTCGATGCACCCCTAGTATATGCTTACCCTTTGGTCATTGAATTTCCAAATGAAGAAGTTTTTACAGTAATAGAAGCACCTGCTCGGATATTGTACTTCGATGGCTCCTACACAATCAATCAGGGGTAGGAATCCTATTTGTTACCCCTCGAGGCGATTACATCCCAAAATCATTTAGGTTGGCATTCCCATGCACCAATAATATAGCTGAGTATGAATCCCTCCTCACAGGCCTCAAAATTTCAAAAAAGTGGCATATAACCTACTAAAGATTCTTCAGTGATTCCTTGTTGGTCATTAAGCAAGTTAATGATCGGTTCCTACCAAAGGATGACAAGTTGCTACCCTACAAATGCATGGTGGATGATTTCAAGAAGTATTTCACCTCCATACAATTTGATAAGATTCCTAGGGCATAGAACAAAGCAGTTGATGCCATGGCTACTATTGGCTCCTTGATCGACATGCCCAAAGATTGAATAGAATGCGAGTTCCTTGTTAAACAACTCTTAATCCCAGCATATGATATCCCCAAGATAGAAATGGTGTGTGACATCATAGGTCCCGCTTCCCCTTGGTACCAAGACATCTATGCTTACTTGCATGATAACATTCTACCCCTAGACCTTACATGAAACCAACACAAATCCTTTATCCAACGTTCATCCCGATACATTATCATTGGTGATACACTTTATCGTCGTGGGTATGATAGAACCCTCCTCAGGTGTCGAGACGAGACCAAAGCCCATACTGCACTAACAGAAGTACATAGTGGTGTTTGTGGGTCCCATTCAAATGGTATGGCCTTAGCCAAAAGGATTCTTTGAGCTGGATATTATTGGCCTAATGATGCTTGTGAGTTTGTGAAGAAATGCCTCCCATGTCGCAACATGTAGATTTGATTCACACCCCAACACGAGATCTTCAACCCCTTCTTGCACCATGGCCCTTCTCTCAGTGGGGTCTCAATTTGATCGGAAAGATATACCCACCATCTTTTGATGGCCACACCTTCATTATTACCACCACTGAGTACTTCACCAAGTGGGTGGAAGCAATGCCACTCTCACAAATCACTGGTACTTAGATTTCAAAATTAATCCTCTACCATATTTTATGTAGATATGGTAACCATCCACCATACTCTTAGATAATGGAAAACCTTTCAAAAACTAGGCCATGAAACACCTTTGTGACACCTTTCATATTCAACATCATTGGTCAATGAATTATTTTTCCCAAGGTAATGGTCAGGCAGAAGCAACCAACAAAACGTTAATCCAAATCCTTAAAAAGGTCGTCAATAACATTGGTCGAGATTCGCACCTCCACATTCATCCCACCCTCTAGGCGTATCACACTTCCATCCATACCCCTACCAGTGCCACCCCATATTCCCTCATGTATGGTGTTGAGGCCATCTTGCCGATCGAAGTCAAGATCCAATCATTGAGAATTTCTCTTAAGAATCTTATCAGTGAGGAAGACGCTCACGTTGCAAGGCTTTCCTAGCTAGAATTACTTGATGAAAGATGGATCAAATCCTATGATCATCTTCAAGCTTATCAAAACCATCTCAAATGCAGATACAACAAGAAGGTTCATCCTCGTCAGTTCCATTTTGGTGACCTTGTCCTTAAAGAGAACACATGTACCCAGTAGGATCGGGATAAGAAAGGAAAGTTTGAAGCAAATTGGTTGGGTCCCTATATCATCACCACAAATTATGTATCTGGGGCATACAGACTCACCACTCTTGCCCCTAGAATATCTCATTAACATCATGCATCTCAAAAGGTTTTATACCTAAGTCCGCTTGGTAACCTTATCTACACAAAAATCCAAAAAATCCAAAAATAGTAAAGAGAAATAAATTCATCCTATGGTGAAAACCACCCTTGGTGGTGCCTTGGATAAGTACGAATGGTGAAAACCTGGTAATAGGAATCATCCATAGAGGGCTTAATCATTATCTACCTTGCATCCTAGTTACTTTATGACTTCATAATCATATCCTCACATCCTTTCCCATCCTATCCTTTGCCACTTGGTATATCTTTTGATTGAGCATTAGACAATTATATGCTATCTATCAGCCTGAGCTTGTGTTGTCAGTTTTTCCATCTATCAATCGGTTTGTGTCATCATCTAGGATCATCCATTGTGTCGGTCTCCACCTAGGCCCCATCCTGACATTTTGGTCTCTTTGGTAGGCAAGGTTGATCATTTGATCCACCCCCGAGGCATTTTGACCATCCTATGATGGCCATCCATCATTTTTCTTCATCATCCCCTTTCGCTTTTATCCATCGTCAGTCATCATTTGTCTTTTTTGAAGTATGTTTCCCCTGTGCTTTCATGTAGGCAAGGTCGATCTTTTGATCCACACCCAAGGATTTGCTTAATTTTATTTTCTATTTTCTTCACTTTTTTTTGTTGCCATCTCATTGGTCTTCATTGGTCATCTTTCCTCTTTTATCCATGGTCTTTTCTAGAACTACAAGGGCTCTACGCTTTCACGTAGGCAAGGCTAATCTTTGATTAGCCCCTGAGCCCCTAGGTCTTTAGGGTGTGTCTGTCTCATGTCGATCTATCGTCTTGTCTCGTGTCACATTGTCAAGAGTGTCTACATCCAGATGATTCTTCACAAATGGGATCCTCTAGTGTCAGAAGATCTAATTAATGACAAAAATCCTACATCATCTAGGTAATTTTAGTTTAGTATCCATCATCAATCTCACCAGGATGCATGCTTCCTAATAAACCAAATCAACCCCATCCATCCTTGTGATCCTATGGCAAAGGACATTTGAATTTGATTGTGATCTTTTAATACTTTTGAATTTTTTTTATTGTTTAAGCTCCCTATTACAACTGATCAAGGTCTTCATAATCTATCATATTATGGTGTGTTTTGATGGGTTAACATAGGGGCATCTCTTGATCATTTATTATTGTTGTCTAATGGGTTGTTCCCACATAGTACCCACCAGGATCTCCAAGATCCTACATTACGTTGGGGACATCCCTTTGTGCTTGTGGTTATTCCAATGCCTGGCCTGACCAAGGTCCCTATGACTTTGGGATGTTGGGATAACCTTTTTTGGTGTGTTTGTTTTGTGCATTCGAATGCCAACTCACCTTGGTTTCATATACCTGGGCATCTGGTATCCTATGCTATAGCAAAACTCAATGCTCCATATGCTTGAAAGATGGAAAATTGCATTCATGATTGCATTTCATCTCATTTCATTGCATGTATCCTTCATCCATCCTTGTTCCTAACCTATGAATTATGATTTTGGTTGTGCAAACTTTGATTCTCTTCCCCTTTTTCTTCTCAAGATACTAATAATGGTTCTTGATAGGTGCAATATCACACCCACATTACACCTATCGTCTACCCACTTTCCCATGCAAGTCCTTATTGACATTTATGTTTGCATTGCATTTCATTTTCCATTCATATTGCATATTACATCATAGGTCCATTATAATTTATCCCATATACATTACAAACTAATTGATTAGGCATCTTAGGTTCATTTTAATTCATACATTTCCATAATAACATTTACATATTACATACATCACCACTTGCAAAAATAGATTGTTAGGTCCATAACAATTACATATCATACCAAACATTCATCCCATCCTATGTCATAAACATTAATACATGATATACACAATGACATGAACATAAATAAATTATCATCAACATCATGCATAATCAAATCATCCACATACGCATAAATCATCATCACCATCATACATAATCAAATCATCCACATCAACATAAATCATCATACACATGTGCATACATTGCATAATCCATAATAAGAGCATAAAAACATATCCATATGCATAACATAAATCATCTATCACATAAACATAATGCATAGTGTCAATGAGAGCTATTGCATATCATGATCAAGATAATACAATGTTCATCTCATCATAATGTCTGAAACATAATCAAATACATATCCATCATGTATATCACCAAAAACAAAATAAAGTGCCAATCTAAGGATGTAGATCACATCTGCTCCTTGTTGATATGTACTAAGTCTCCATGTTGCACTTGTCAAAAAACATGTATCATGTCACCTACTCTCTCCCAGCTCTTCTATGAGCTGCCCACATCTGATCTCTGAGGAGAATCAGACACTGGACCTCTATGTGTAGGAGTCCCATGATAGCCACCATAGTGAGGAGGAGTCCACTGAAAGTCACTATACCCTCTGGTACTTATCCCTAATGACTGGGATGGTGTTGGAATCTGAGGTATCTGCCTGACATAGTGCGTTGTGCGTTGTGCTAGATCTAGAACTTCCTACTCATAAGCACACCTCCAGTAGGTCACCTCCTACATATAATTATCTCTCTACCTAGCCTAATATCTAGCGGCATTCCGCTCATGCCTGTACCTATCCCTATCCCCACTAATGACCCTTCGCTCCTACTCCCATGCCTCTTGTGCTGACCTTAGTTGTTGTACTTGCTCTGTGGCCCTATTGCTCTTAGCCTGTGCAACCTGTAGTTGTGCCTACAATCCTTGTACCTCTGCTCCTAGATCACCACTCTCGACTTGTACTGCTTGCACCTGAGCCCATGTTGCATCCCTCTCACCCTACAAATTTTGCATCCGCACCTCTACAACATCTCTCTTCCTCTATGTGGTATGTGCCTGAGCTACCGCTACATCCCTATCTCTCTATAGCACCTATAGTCCCAACTCTGTTGTATCTTTCTCTCTCTATAGAGATGGTACTTGTGGCATTGCTGCATATCTCTCTCTGAAGAGACTGTACATGTACCTCTACCACCTACCTCTCACTCTATAACACCTAAAATCATACCCAAGCTACATCCCTCTTTGCCTCCATGGCTTGCGCCTGTGCTTGTGCTATGTCTCTCTCTTCCTGCATCATGCATACCTAAACTCTCAGCTCATCCTCCCTCTCTTGCATCAATTCCATATCTCTTACTTTCTACAATAAATAATCCACTCTATCCTAGAGCTCATCTCACTTCCACCGCAAATCCACTCTCTCTCCCTAGCCGCTCTACTTGCCTTTGCAAATCCTCCATATCTCCCGCTGCCTCCACCCCAATCTCTATAGGCTCCTGTCATGTCCCTACTCTAGCATCTCCCTATCCTCTAGCCTGTCGTACTGCCTCTTCTACTACCAGACGATCCCTCTTCCACCTTGTTGCCTCTCCATCCTCATGCTCCCTGGCCACCTCTGCCCGCAGCCTATCTATCTCTACACATAGATCAATCACCTCATCTCGTGCCCCATCTCTCTCTCAGTAGACTCCTCTCCATCTCCATCATGGAAATATCTAATTAATCCCTCTCACTCCTAAAAAGTTGTGCCTGCAGCTCACTCACCTCTGCCTCTAATCTACTTCACTCTGCCTCTGACTGTCATAGCCACTACTCGTTGAGCTGTAATCTCTCCAAGACCCCTCTCAATAACACTATTGGATCCTCTCCTATAGGTGGTGTCATGGATAGTGGAGGGATATCATGTACCTCCATGTCAACATCCATCCCTTTTGGCTCCTCCCGCTCATCCTCTCCCTCTACCTCTGCCTCATCCACATCAATCACCATCGAGGCTTTCCTCCTCCTCCTCCCTGTCATCCTCTCCTTCTCTCCAGTGGCCTTAGCCTCCTCCTGTCTCTGCCTTTGCCAACCTCCTATGGTTGCACTCACCTCCTATCTCCTCTCCCTCTGTGCCTCCTGTCCCTATCCTACTATTCCATAGCCCTGGCCTCCTCCCCTCCTCGAGCTCTTCATCGTCATCTCCTCCTCTTGGCCACCCTCATTCAGCTCTCCTACTACTCTAGCCACCCCCTATCCTCCTCTCTGCTATCCTTGTTGATGCTATCTCCCCCTCTTGGCTACCAGTCATCTCTCATCCTCTGATCCAAACCCTAATGCCTCCTCAATAGGCACCACTGGAGTAATCCACTGAGGTGGATGTCAATGAAACCACTGGACATATCAATCCGTTGTCCATGCATCTCTTTTCCCAACTCTCCTACCTGGATATGGCACTAACTGCAGTGTCTCCCACTCCTACCTCACAGCCTCAGGCTCAATATTATCCCCACATGGCCACTCTTGCATAATCCGCTGGAACATCTCTCGACCCTACAAAATATCCTAGCTCACCCCAAACTGCCTCATCACCTAGTCTGATCTATGTAACTCAATTATGTGGGGATCCTTCCTGATAATATAGCATCGGGTACAAAAATAATCCCTGTGTATAACCTCATCCTCCCCCCACTCCCTGAACTACCGCAACATGTATGGTCACCACACTATCGTCTCCACTAGCAACACATAAAATAACCTCCTCCATGCATCCATGTCTCTGAATCCCTCATATTACAGTATCACCCCAACCTCCATCCCCCACACCAAGGCAACTGGTGCTTTGTCATCCTCCACTCCTCTTCTCACTACGACTAGCCTGGAAATCTTGATATGCTCTTAGGCCCATACCTATAGTAGTGTGATGTGTGTCACACTCAGTACCTCCCAATAACATATCATGTGCATATCCCTATACAATTGTGCTAACAGATAGGTCTCCCATGCAAACTGCCCCTCTCGACCCTCCGCAATGTGTCAAATTACCTCCACAAACCTGAGATGAAGGAACCAACCGCTCCTATCCAAAATCAAGATCCCACTGATCAATCCTGTTAGGTATAGTGACAATGCTAGTACCCTATGGGAGAGACATCTATCCACATCTAGTTGTTGTCGTTGAATCAGTAGCTCATCTTTGCCAAACATGACCCACACGGACTTTTCTAGTGCCTCCTCCTCCACCTGACACTCACTAACCAGGAGCCTCACTATGGGCAGCCTCAGAATCCTCCAGACATCCTCTAGAGTCACTATCATCTCTCATGTCGATAGATGAAATGTCGACGTGGTTGAATCCCAACGCTCTATCAATGCTGTCAACATGGCCCTATGGGCCTTAATGGTCGAGTATGATAGCATGTGTAATAGTCTTTCCTATGCCAGTGCCTCATGATCCACGTCATTCATGGCCACTATAAAAATATTCAACACCTCGGACTGCCTCTCACGTGTCCACAATCTGTCAAAATCTTGCATCCATGTCATGCCAACCATGTCAGTTGTCCTCATGCATTTCCTCCTTTTTTCTCTTTCTTCTTCCCCTTCCTTTTCCCAGTCCTGAGTTATCTTTCCCATCTATTCCTACCCTCTCCCCTCTTTTCCCTCTCGCATATTTTCTCTCTCCCTCATGTTGTTGGTCCTGCCTGGCTTGGGGTGGATCCGCCCTGGCCACAGGCGGACCCGCCCGAGCACGGATGGATCCACCCCGACTATGGGAAGACTTGCCCCAACTATAGGCAGACCTTCCCTAGCCACGAGCGGACCTGCCCTTGTCCGTGGGTGGACCTTCCCAGGCACGGGTGGACCCACTGCTAGTTGAGGGCGGCCCATGCTCAATCACAAGTAGGCCTACACCCATTGCGGGCGGACATGCCTGGGCACGGGTGGACCCTCCCCGACCAAGGGCAAACCCACCCAGGCTAGGGTGAACCCGCCCCCATCCATGGGCAAACCCACCCTCAGGAGGGTAGACCCACCATTCGAAGGGCGAGTATTCCCTCTCTTTTTCCCTTGGGCGAACTTTCCCTCTATTGGGGCATGTCTGCCCCCCGATGATTCTCCCACCCCTCGACGATATCTAATTTTCATTGACTACCCATTTTTCTAACCTACCCCCCCACCCAAATCGATATTTTCAAATTTTACTAACATTTCTAAAAAATAATAAAAATCACAAAGTTGGGTTTGGGGCTAACCTGGCCTAGAACAATGTGTCACAACTCATCTACCCGGTGAATAATGGCAATGTCATAATCCTCTGACATTGTACCCTCTTGTCCTCTCCCTCTCTTGTCCTCTCTTTTCTCCTCAACTGATAGTTGTTCCAATGAGGAGAGGTAATTCATAAAATTACCTTATATAACTTTTCCCCATTTTTACCTTTTTAAATGAAGGGTATTTTTAACCTGTTATTTAAAAAATCTTTTTTCCAACTAATTCTTTTACCCTCTATCTTCCCAGGGCCATCATTAGCAAACCACGCATCTGTTTGACTATGTCCCAATGTCAATCTTCTCGGTTTCTCATGCTCTTTCCAACAACATATACCACTTCATACTTTCGAGAAGTCATCTGGGACCCCTTTTCTTTCCCCATCCTTCTTCTCGAGGGGGCATACCCTACCATTCCCTTCCATTCCTCCATTAGGGGCCTTCTCTTGTGAGATGGGGGCATCCCCTTCCATTTCCCTCCGTTTGGGAAACTCACATAGCCTCTCTTATGTTGGGGCATCTTTTCTCTAGCCGCTTCGTCCATAATCATCTGCATTTTATTTTCTTTGAAACCCTATTATCCTAACAGCATTTCGAAGAGGGGCAAAATGTAGACATCTAAATTTTATCACTTTTATATGGTCAAACTTGTCTCCTTATTCATCCCTTTACTCGTCTATCTCATCCTCTTTGCCGGTATTAATTAAATCACTCATTTAATTAATATTCCATTTTTTGCTTAAGGTTCCTAAAGTATTTAATTCAACAATTAAATACTTTTACCTTTTACTTTTTTCCTCTCTTAATTAAATAAATACATCACTTTATTTAATTTAGTCATGTGACTTCTTTGAATTTAAGTCAATTTTTAATTCCTATTTTTCTCTCTCATTGTCACATCCTCCATAACCCTCTTCTAACCCAAATTAATTTAATTAATTCTGGATTAGGATGTGCACACCTTAATCTAGAATTAATGTCACATCCTCCATATTTTTCCACTTGCCTATAATCTTTCATTAATTCTCCTAATCAGGTGTTTGCACAACCTTAATCAAAGTCATTTGCCACATTTAGCATGTCATTTTAGTCAACCTTTTCATTTGTCTTTCTTAGCATTGACCCTTTTCCCATGTCAATTTAAAATTAACATTTATTCCTCCTAGAATCTCTTTTTCCCATGCATCTTCTAAAATCTTTGACTTGTCACATCAAGTTACATGTGAACAAGTGCTTCCCTTTTTGGAACTTTTTCTTGTCCATGAGATTCTTGCAAGTATGTGAATTTTTAATTCACATTTATTTCTCCAACTACTTTCTCAATCCCCATGGAGATTTTTAAGGAATTCTAAAATTCCTCAAAAGTCACTTTCATTCCCACTTGGGGACAAGAAGTTTCTTTATGATTAAATCTTCTCATCCCTCAAGGTACTTACAAAGTACTTGTCCTTCCTCCACATCATGTACCCTCATTCCACCTCACTAACACATCATCACTCCCTAAGCCACTTCACATTCCACAGGTCAAGATATGAGGGCTTGTGAGTCCTCAACTCACCATAGCCCTTCATCTTGGCCTTGTGGGTTTAATTTCAAGCATTGAATTCTCTAGAGAATTCAAATTCCTCTATAAATACCCCATATTTTCTCTTATTTAGGGAGATTAGCCATTTGATACCAAACTCTTGCCAATTTTCCATTTGAAACCACACTTAGCCAATTTGCATACTTTTCCTCCACCATATCACTTGCATCCATTAATCCTCAATTTTCAATCATTTTGCATTCCATCTTGCATCTTTTGCCATCAAGAGGAGCATACATAGCATCAAAGATTGAAGGGCCAACCAAGGAACAACTTAACAAGGTATAACTGTTTCATCTTCTTTGTTTAAGTTTAATGTTTTTGTCCAATCTTGAGGTGTTAGGTGTTTGTTTTTGTTCCTTGCATTCCTTTTGTTGCTGTACATTTTTTAACAAGAATTTTCACCTGATCACAATATCATTCCCTCTGAATTGTTCAATGAATTCTATTGAATGTGATGGATATATCTAGAGTAGTAGACAATTCAGTGAGACCGAAACCAAAACTTAAAATTTATCATGTTAAAACCCTAGAACTCGATCCATTGGGTTCATTTTTAGAAGTTCCACTTTGTGTTATTCCAATTGAAGACACTAGGATATATATACATAGAAAATTGGAAGAACCTACCTATGGAAAATATCACATAATATGGTTTGAAGAATTAAGTTGAGAAGACTTTACCCTAAAACTGGAATACAATGTACTTACATAATTAAATTTGAATGTGTGGAATTGTTTTCCATACTTCAGCAATGAAGAGAGATGTATTAGATTGACTCTTAGCAAATTTCATGATCAATTTGTGTGGCTTGACAATTCGCATATGATATCTAGAGAAGCAATTAAAGATGTAACTGGTTATTATCCATCAGACCTACTCTTGAACATAATCTTGACAAAGGAAAGGGATTAATGAAGAATACAGGTACTATAATTACTAATTTGGTCGTTAAGTATGCAAGTTTGGTTATTTCACATCTGATTTTTGGTGATAATGATGGCTCTACCTTCACAATTGATTTAGCAGAAGAAATGGTTGAGAAGAAGTCAGAATATGATCTTTGTGAATTGCTCTGGAAACAATTGTTGGAAGATCTCAATGATATTAAGTTCAGAAGAAATGCACTTTTAGATATGGAACATTGATATTATGCCTAGCTTTATACTTTATGAGAGAAGTTCCTAGAATAGGAGAAGTTGTTTGGTTGAATACCAAATTGGTTGCTCATTAGATCAGATAACTAATGAGAAATATTAGCGATTTGGATGCACAAGGAGATGCTCTTGTTGCATTCTTTGGAAAGTTTTAGAGAAGAATGAACAAAAGGAGAGTTCTAAGAGAACTAGTTATAATGTATAAGAATGATATAACATTTCTAGTATCTACTGATAGCTACATTATCAAGGTAGTTGAATTGAGAAGCTCATGGATTCCTGAGCTAGACTATGAAATTGAAAAGGATTATGTTGTTGGCTATATTGATATGTTAATCAACAACCCTCAAGATCCCAATAGACCTAGATTTGGAACCTATGCTGAATTAGCTTGAAAAATTCTTGGAAATTTTGAGTGTGTCTTCAATAAATCAATGATTTCCTTTAGAGAGAAGAGAAAATTCATTGAGGTAGATGCATTAGTTGCTTAGATTCAGCTAGCTTCGATGAGACTTAAGCAACTAGCTAGAAGAAAGGTACATTTTCAAATTGTTCCCGGAACAATCACCAGTTCTTCATAGTCCATTATAGAAAGCATAAATTCATTGACTGATAAATTAAAGGAATTGAAGAGTCAAGCAATAAGTGATACAGTCACTTGGGTCAAAGATAAAGGATTGTTGGAAATTGTAGATAGATGCAAATCTACACACAACATCACACTTCACAGTCTTAAAGAGGTCCAAGAATGTGAGGAAGAGGCTATAAGTCTATTTTTATTTTGTTGGACATGACTTGATGTGATTCAAAGATTCAAGGTTGTTGAGGACACTATTGAGACTCAAATAAAATATGCTTCTAGCACCTTTAATCCTACTCTTGATATGGATTATCAAACTTGGTATGGTTTAACAAAGTTGCATGAAGAATATCTTATGTCACTTAAGGAGAAAGGATAGATGATTGAACAATATGGGATGCTCAAAGATATAATTAGGATTAAGTGTACACCTGTCTATTATGATCTTTCTTTGCCTAATAGGATTCTAAACTCAAATGTTACTCCTAAGACTTTGGTTGAAGGAAAGAAGATCCTTGTTAATCTTAATTTTCTATATAGAGCCTTATCAGAAGCAAAAAAGGTTTGGGATGAAGGGAAATCCTCTTGGCCAAGTACTCTTAGTAAACTTCAAGGGACAACCGCCTCTAGTTGATTACTCATAGATATTGTTTTGGATGTACTTATCAAGGGGATTATTTAGGTATGTAAAGGAAATTGTCAAAGCATTCAATATATTTTTATCCTTTTCCATTGATTTCAAAGGGGGGGATAAGGAGGATGTGAATAGAGGAGGATGTAAAAAGTTTTTTAAAAAAATTGGGGAAAGAAATGAAAAAGTTAAGAATGGATTTTTTATGGTTTTCACATCATGTGCTTCCATCAATGACAAATGGGGAGATTGTTGGAAATTGGAAGGTTGACATTGATTTCAACAATGGAATGTGGATGATTTTCAGTAATGTGCATTAGTTGTTGCTCTAGTAATGAAATTTTGTCGAACTGGTATTTTGGTTTCGATTATCTTATTTTGTAAGATTCTCTCAAAATTTGATGTTATGTTCTATCTCAAGATCATTTGCATCTACTATCGAGATCTCAGCTGACTAGGCTTTACCGTTGGAAAGATATTGTCACCAGTAGTTTGGAAAATAATGTTCTACTTATATACAGGTTCAATGTGTAATTTTTCTAGTCCATATTTCACCTCAAAGAAAGATATCTCTACCAAAATTTGTACATAGGCTTGTAACTACAAGATACATCTTACACCAAATTTTTGTGATGTTATGTGAACACATACAAAAGATATGAATGATAATTTTCTAATTTGAAGTTTACAGTGAGTTTCTATATAGTGCATCGATGAGGGAGATTCTGCATTTTCTCAGGATTAATTGTTTTTTTTTGTGGTGATGAAGATAAGGTATTCGATGTTGTTTAAAAGAGAATTTGATGTGTTAACAAGTTTTTGTGTTACACGATTGATGAATTGCATATACATTTTTGGTTTTAATGTTTTAGGCCTAACTTTGGCTAACCTAATTATGATTTGGTATTAAGAAGACTAAACATGTGTTGTGAATGTTAAATGGATCTATCTTAGGTCCATGCCGACTAATATCATGCGAAGATGAATGTGTTTTTGAGTTAAGGCTAACAGACTTGGTTTTGATTTGAAATGGGGTTACACCAATTAGGCCAACCTAATTGATGTACTTGATTATATATAGTATATTTATGTGAACTCTTTTGAGATAGAGGATGATGATGAAGAGGAAGGAGAAAAGATGGTGTGTAAGTGAATAAAATGATATATGTTAGAATGATCAAAAGTTGCTAAATGTTGCAAATTTGTTAAGGTGTATGAATATCCAAATAGGTGAGTTGTATACACTAGCAGAGAAGTGCTTCATATATTGTGCTTCACTGAAATTGAACTCTAACACAAGGAAGGTGCATTCTATCTTAGTTGATCCCTTGGTAGTGAGACACACTTTTTTTTGTAAACCTTTTCAGGCTATGAGACTTTAAGGGTGATGAGTTTTGGTAGGGAGCCCTTGTAATATTCTACATTTGGATATATTATATTGTGAGCTAATCCTCACCATGGTTTTTCCCACTTTGGTTTTTCCACGTAAAAATTTGGTTTTCATGTGTCTTATGGTGTCATGCTCTTTTCAATGTATTCATTATTATTTGTAGTTAAATATGCTTTAATAATTGGATGGTTTATAGCTGAATGATTTAATGGAATGTTGATCCACTCCCCCCTCTTAGTATTCTAGGTGTTCAACAAGATCTTGGAGATTGAACGCATGGGTTGAAGAAGAGAACAAGAATCTAAAGAAAAACCTAGAGGAAGCAAATGAATGTATCAAAAAGTTGAGAGAACAAATCAAGAAATTTAGAGAAAGACTAAAAGAAGTCAATCAACAATTGAAGAAAGCAAATGAGGATATCATCAAACTAAAAGTACAAGTGGAAGAAAAGAAACAAATTTAATATTGTCTGAATGTAGTGGTTCAAAGCAAGCCTCATGAATGCACAAGACTTGAACAAGAAATAGTAACCCTGAGATCAGATCTAGAAAAGCAAGAGCTCATGAGTACAAATTCAAAATAAGTACTACAATGCTTGATGAACTAATTACAAGATAGAAACCATCTAAAGATAAAGGTTGTTTGGGACTTGAAGAAGGAGAAATTTCAAAGGAAAATCAAACTCCAAACAAGGTTGACAATCAAAAGAAGACTCAAGGAAAGACAAACATTTCAAAAATCAAAAAAGCAATGCTGGAAGAACCCCTATCAGACAACCAAATGCTCAAAGGTACCCATCTTTTAATGGTATTTGTTTTTCATATAATAAATTTGGATATAAGGAAATAGAATGTAGAAGTATAATGAATCATATTGTTGGATCCTTCTTTAGACAATGTTTTACATGAAAGAAATTTGGGCATAGAGTTGTTGAATGTAGAAGTCTGATGATGAATAGATATAATGTTGGTAGAATGATTCAATCTTTCAATGGTTACTGTTATACATGAAATTATGTATTTGGACATAATTCGAACTAGTGCAGATCAAGAATAAATGGAGGTTAGTTTGGTCAAAACGTGTTGTATGCTACAGTTGCAACAAACCTAGACACATTTCAAGATTTTGCAAAAGTAAGAATACAAGGTAGACTAATATGGGAAAGAGGAATGAACTTGTGAAAATAATTGATCCTACTAAAGTAAAGAAGGAAATGGAGAAAATATGGTGAACAAAGAGGAACCTAAGAACAAAGATGAATCAAATATATTTGTACCTCCCTCTGGTGCAAATAATTCCCCTAAAAAATTTAAACCTAGGGATGGGCTTAGGGGGAGCAATAACATGCAAATCTACAACCCCCTAGAAATATGAGATCTTAAGGAGTGACATGAAGATATATGGTAGAAAATGATAAGCTTGAGCTTTTGGAAAAGAAACTGGTAGAAAATATGTGAATATGGAGAAATGCAGAGCATTTTAGGGGTTACAGTGTATCAGTGAAGTGTTTACCAACTTTTTCGAAATTGAATCTGTATACCTTGATATTTATGCTACTCTAAATGAGCAAAACAACTAAAAACTATGAAAAACAAAATATCAAGGACACCTCAAGATTAGCCAAAAGAGAGTGACAAAACACTAAAGAAAGTGGATAGCACAAGACAAACAGTTTTACCTTCCTTTGTAGTTGATACTCCTTTGATTGGCCCTTGCTTAAGATAGGATGTGTGCTCCTTGATGGCTCTATTGAAGATCTTTGCTATGTGCTTGGATGCAAATGCAAGTGGATGTGATTGAAAATTGGATGAGTGCACAAAATGGCAGCATGTAGTTGCAAATTGACTAAGTGTTGAGAAGGAAAATTGGCAGCATAAGGTTATGAAAATCAAAAGTGCTCTTCAAATGCCCTTGAGGAGGGGGTATTTATAGAGGATCTTGAATTCTCTAGAGAATTCAACAGTCAAGATTGATCCAACAAGGTCAAGATGAAGGGCTATGGTGGGTTGAGAACCCACAAGCCCTCACATCTTGACATGTGGAGGGTGAGGTGGCCAAGGGTGGATGAGATGGAAATGAGTTGTCAAAAAGGTACATGAGGTGGAAAAGGACATGCACCTTGGGGGATGAGAGGATTTCCACAAAAAGGGATTTCTTGTCCCCAAGTGGGAGTGAAAGGGACATTTGAGGAATTTTAGAATTTCTCAAAAATCTACATGAGAAAAGGAAAGGTGGTTGAGGGGATAAATGTGAATTAAAAATTCACATTCCTAGGATGATCTAGAGGATAAAAGGTGGGCTCCAAAAGGTGGGACTTGGTCACATGTGGAGATTGTGACAAGTCCAAGGTTGGTCACATGTGATCAAGTCCAAGACAAGCCCAAGGTTCTAGAAGCCTTGGAAGGATGGAATGTGAATTAAAAATTCACATATAAAAGAGGGAATCTAGGAAGAATAAAAAGGAATTAAAAATTCCTTGGAGAATGATTAGGCTTAATTAATCAAGTAATTAGAGGATAATTAGGGGCTAATTAGGATTAAAAGCCAACTTGCAAAAGTTGGAGGATGTGACACATCCTAATCAAGGATTAGGCATGTGCACATCCTTAATGAAGAAATTAGGAGATGGATTAGGATTAGATGAAAATGACATGTGAGGAATTAAATAAATGTAATATTTATTTAATTTATTTAAGGAGGGTAAGGCATTTAATTATTAATTAAATACTTTAGGGATTAAGGCAGAATTAGAGATATTAATTAAATAATAGTAATATTACTTAATTAACTCGGATAAGAGGATGTTTAGATGAAAAGTGATAAATTTGGATAAATTAATTGTCCAAATTTGGATGTCTACAGAATCAATCAATGCAAAATTAAGGAAAATCAAAAAGGCATCAAGTGAATTCAAAATTAAATTTTAATCACTTTTGTGCATTTGAAGAAAGTATAGTGAGGTGAAAGATTCTTGAAGGTGATTTAAAGAAATTTGGTCCAAACCCTATATCTTGTGTGCATAAAAGGTATTTATGACTATCTATGCTTTGTGGGTTTGAAATAGAAGTGATTTCAGAAGCATTTGAGTTTGAATTGAAGTTATACTAGCTACACCAACTATTGTCAATATCACAGAAAGACCTAGACCAAATTTTAAAAAGTATACAATGAAAATCTTTGATAACAACCTTGACAGTGCTTTTTCAAAGATCCCTTATAGAGTTTTACCCGCAGAGGACACTAGGACTTACATACATGGAAATTTGGATGAATATAATCACCAAAGAATCAGAGACCTATGGTCTAAGGAGTTGAATGAAGATGATTTCTTGATAAAACCCTAATACATTAACCTAGTGCAAAAGAAGAATGATATTTGGAATTGGTTCCCTAACTATAGCAAATTATGTGGATGCTAAGTATGTGAGTCTAGCTTGAGTAGAATGCATGATAAATTTATTTGGACCAACATTCCTAGACTAATTTCTAAGCGGTGAACAAGGAAATGATAGGACTGTGTGATACCAGACCTATACCAGTTCTAAAATCTATGAAGAATGATGTGGTTATGGAGTTAACTAGTGCTACCTTTGACAATAAAACCTATCAGGAACCCTACTGTAAAATATGCTTCAATAATGATAGGTCACAAGATTTACTTTACAAATAAGGATAATTTAGTTTTTGCAATTTCTATTTATGTTGCTCGTGAAATGGTTGTGAATGGGAAAGAATATGATCTATGTGAGTTGCTCTGATAGCAACTTCTTGAAAACCTAAAGCAAAATAGAGATAAAAAGTATGCATTTAAATTTAGAAACCTAGTTATGTGTTTGTTATTTTACTTTTTGAGATAGCTTCCTGAGAGAAAATATGTTGTATGGGATAGAAGCAAATTAGTGGGACATCAAATATTTGACTATATGCATAACTTAGGTGAATACAAAGCTTAAGATATTGCATTGATTGCATTCTTTGTAGTGTTTCAAAAGAACATGCATGAAAGAGAAAGGATTCCTCAAAACTTGGTGGAGAAATATGCAAAGGAGATTGCTTTACTTGTCTCAACTAATGAATGTATAATAGATGCTATTGAACCTAAGACAGTATGTATTGAGCCTTTTTACTGAGAAAGAAGTTGAGGGATATGTTGATTTTTTGTTAAAGAGTCCTAAGGACCCTTCTTAGCCAAGACATGGAACTTATGAATAAAAATCATCAAAAGTGCATTTAGAACTAAAGAAATCATAAATAAAGAGGAAAGTAAGGAAAAATGTAGAGAAATGGGCTAGACAAGAAGGTTATACTAAAGAAGAAATCAAGAAGGCTAGAGAAAGAGAAGCCAAAATGGTTGGTGAATACTCTAGACCAGGGAGATCAGGAAGAAGAACTTCCACCCCTACCTCTACATTGGCCAAGTCCTTTGGTACAACTACTGTAAAAGGAAAGAAGGTGGAGCCTAGTGTTCTAGTAACAGAAGAAGTAATTGCACCCTCAAAACCAAGTACAAGGACTTGTAAGAGAGGGGGACCAACCACATTCAAGGCCCCAGGTCACAAAGAGCCAAGAGTGGAAGGATGCCCTAACTTACTTCAGCTTAAAGGGGTGTTAAGAGATGCAGGACGAGAATGATGAGGACTATAAGGTCCTTCGATCACTCTGCAGATCCGAAACACATAATGGGGCTAGGTGAGCCAATTTTCAAGTTCAACACTGTACCTCAGGTAGCTCTCTGCCTAAGGATGAAAGCATAGCTCTGGGATGACAAGGTGACGCATTGGCATCTCTTAGGTGCGCTGGATTTTGTACAACCAGAGGACCCAAAAGACAAGGTTAAACACTAGAAAATAGCCTAATGACCTAGCTAATATTTTTTAGGAGAAAAAAATAACACTATGAAATAAGATATGTATAAATGAATGTGATAAAGTAAATAGATTAAAGCTAGGGTGACAATAATGTTCTCACAAAAGAGCTTGCTCGCTAGCTAGCTCCAAGAATGCTTCCACCTACACAAAAGAAAGAGGAAAATTTTTGGGTGGTTGTATAGGGGCTTGCCTCAATCAGACCCCCATTTTGGTGTTTCCACCTCCACGGACAACCAAGATAGTGATAATGAAGAAATACTATGGTAAAGAAGGAAATGAAGTAAAGAACACAAAAACACTACAAAATAGTAATGTGCTACCCAACCAAATTATAGAGGAGAGGAGTAGAAAGCTTACCACCTCCAACAAGAACTCACTAGCTAATGGAGGAGAAAATGAGAGGAATCAAGCCTCTATTGTAATGGTTTTTGTTCTACACTTGCGCTAGAGAGTTGATGGAGTGTTGTTGCTACTGCTATGGAGTGCAAAGTGTTGCTTGAAGGCTGAAAGTGCAAGAAGTGAATGCTAGAATGCTTGGAGAGATTTTGTAGGATTTTGAAGAAGAATAATTGAATGCTTAGAAGGTGAGATGAAAGAAGAATGAGTGAATTTGAAGGATGGAATGAAGAAAATTACCATATTCAGGTCAGTTAGTCGAAGCGGGCATTACAAATCAACCTCCAATGGGAAGTGTAATGCCTCTACAGGCTCTAGACGCAAAAACATGCTAGGGATATAAGCGCATTGCACAAATTTCTATGCACCGCATGGGCATCCCCGATAGTTATTCCTATGCTAACACACAAAACAAATGCAAAGTGGAATGAAGGTAGCAGGCTTATGTGGAATTTACCCTTTGAATTTGGTTTTCTAAAGTGAGGAAGGGTGAAGGGGGAATTTTCATAAGGGGTGCAAATTCACTCCTATACAGGACTACTAAGAGGAAGAATGTACCTCTAATAACAACCCCTGCTACCTCTGGAAGAAGGAAAAAGAAAAAAGAATTTAGGGAAAAGAATCTAAGTATTGTTGTGGAAGAATAAATTATGCTTGGACTTGAGCATGAATAAAAACTCACAAGGAAAAGAAGAAGTAATTAATGCTACTACAAGTAGTGAAGGTGCTTCACAAGAAGCAAGCATCTAAATGAAGAAGTTGAAGGTTGACATTATGGATACTTATGAAGAAGAGGAGATGGAAATAGAAAAAGATGCTTTCACTATACACATCCATAAAAATCTTGAAAAGAAGAAGGAGAAGAAATCAAAGGAAGTCTCTTTGAAGATTGAAAAGAAAAAGAAGAGAAAAACTCCTCTGGTAAGAGCTAGTACTCCAATAAAATTAGATGTTTTGGTTAGTAACATGTTAGATCATGATGAGATGTTATAAGGTAATGCAAAGCTATATGATGAAGTGGATGAAGAAGATAAGAAAACAATCATAGAAGTCATCAATCAATACATTATCATTTTAGATGTAGATATGAATAACATTAGGAAGAAGGTTCCTAGTGTTGTGTGGGATTCCTTGGTGGAAAGAAGGCATGAATAAGTTGAAGCTAAAGATAAGATAAAATTTGATTCCATAGAGGAAATTGGATCCTCTTTGTCTAAGAATGACAAGGCTACTTTGATTGAAGTATATACAAAATAATTTATAGTTAAACAAAGGGTCACCATACTTATGAGTAGAGAAAAGGATAGAATAGACAAGTTGAAACAGGATATAGTGAAAACCGTTAGAGATATAGCAAAAAAAATTAAGATTATTGTTACATCATCATCCAATACTACTCAAGGAAAGGAGCATGATACAAAAAAGGTCACTGATGCAAAGGAAAATATTCCTCCAGCTACAAATTTATCTATTTTTAAAGAAGTTTTAGAAGTAAATGTTCATACTACAAAAGAAACTCTAGAATTTGATGATACAGAGAATGTGGTATCCTCACCACCACTGGAAGATGAAACAAATTCTTCCTCTGAGACATTTGCCCCTCCAGAAGATATTGGCATGACCACAAATGCTAATGACGAAAATCATAATGCAAGACAAGAACAAGATAAGAATGAGATTTATTATGGTGTTGAAGACCACCCTGACAAATAGAATGAAGATATAGGAAATGAAGGTAATCAAAATGAGGATGGAGAAGAAGTTCAAGGGAAAAGGGAAGATAGTAATAAGAAAGATGATGAGGAGAAAAAGGAGGATGAAGATAAATCTAAAAGCATAAGGAAAATTCACCTGGTAAAGAAGATGAAGAAGAGAAAGAGGAGAATAAAGAAGAGACTAAGGTTGAAAAGAATGAAAAAGAATCTCAAAAGACCTTAGAACTACCAAACTCATCCGGAGAACCTTCCAATAAATCACTTAAGGGTTTGTTGACAAAATAGATGAGGTTCCAACTAGAAATTCCACCCCAATTGATACAACTTCCAATGTACCAAGGTAGTGTAGATCTGGAAAAGATCTCACCAATTTAGAAGTTGGAGCTTAGAGACGTCTTTCATGCCTTTGAAAGGAAAGAAATTATGGAGATACATCTGAAGGGGACATAATTGATCAATTATGCTAGCAAGTCTCTGCAAGATGCTACTCCCAGTGCCACAATTGATAATTATTTAATGCTTGTTGAAAATCTCAAGTTTCTAGTAGATTCAATTAAGGAGTATGACTCTAGTTTGAAGGAGTAGATTGAAAAGGATGTTGAATCAAGGTTTGTAGAAAATAGACTTTTAGAGCTGCAATACAGATGTGTATCTACACATAGCAAAGTGGAAGAATGTATTAAAGAAGTGCAAGAATGTGAGGATGGGGCCAAGACTTTATTTTTGTATTGTATGAGGTGGTCGAATGCCACTCAAGGAATGAAGGACTTAATGGACTCTATTGAGTCACAAATATCTAATGCCTCTAGAGCCTTTGACCCAGCTAAAGACCAAGATTATACATCTTGGATTGCCATTGCAAATCTACAAAACAGGTTTTTCACCTTACAATGGCAAAAAGAATATACTATAAGGATATTTGGATAACTTGGGGACTTGGTGAATACCAAGCATATATCGGTGTCTAATGCCCTTGTTGATGCAAAAAGGCTTGCAAAGATAAATCCAAATCCAAGTACTTCGTAAGAGGGAGAGGAGAACATTATAGAGCTAGAATCAATGTATAAATCGCTTGCTACTACCGAAAAGATTTGGAATGAAGGGAAATCTACTTGGAAAGAAATCCTTAAGGAGCTATAATTTTCCTCCTCCTCTGGTTGAACATTCTTGACATGTATATTCTCTCACTTTTTTCATTTGTTTTTAATTTTTTTCATTTTACATACAGTTGGACTATTTTTGGGATAACTCCCCAATGGGGAGTCAGTACGTTTTCGTTATTTTTCTATACATTTGTATCAAGTTTAGAGCTTACATGTGTGTTACTAGCACACCCTTTGTCCTTGATGTCAAAGGGGGAGAAGTTTTGGTACTAGAGAAGTTGAAAAATGAGAAGTGAGAAGTCAAGTGTTAAGAAATGTTTTTGGGAAAATTTTGATGACTAAGATTCATCTTGGAGAAGTCAAAAAAAGGGGGAGATGAGATTATTTATGTTTATTTTTTTTGAAGATAGTTATAGAGATGGTGTATATACAAAAGTTTTTGTAGATTCATTTTTGGCACATGTTGCCATCAATGACAAAGTGGGAGATTGTTGAAAGAATGAACCCCTTAAATTGTTGTCATCGATGTCAACATTATTTGTTGACATTTTCTCTTAACCAGTGAATAGAATGGGGATATCTTAATTCAATATGTAATAAGATCTGCTCATGAGGTTATAATATGATATTCCTAACTACTTTGTGCATCTATGATCAATATTTCAACGATTTTGGATGAATAGTCTAAAATTTACAAGTGACAGTAGTTCAACATATAATTTTTTGCTTTACATAGTGTAAATGGGTATGAGTAATCTAGTATGTGCTCCTCCAGTCATTTAGATCATTCTTTACAATTTAGGGAGATTTTTTATAGGTGTCAATACACTATATATTCTAAATGGCACGTGATTATATGATCAAATGGATTTTGGTGGTTGATTAGTTGACTTGTTTTGTGATTATGTCTAATTTCTAGCCAACCTAATACTTAATGCATGCTATGAAGATTAAATATGTATTGCAGATATTAATGAGATCTATTTTAGGTCCATGCTAACCTAAATCAAGTGTTGCATGCTTTTTTTTAGCACAAAAATGTTTTTGAATCAAGTGTGGAGCTGACAAGAAAATTTTGAATCAATATAAGGCTACATCTAATTAGGCCAATTGAATTGATGTATGTGGATGTATTAGGTATATATGTAAGACATTTTTGAGTTGTAGAAGGAGATGACATGAAATGACATGTGAGATAAGATGTGATATAGTGAAAACATGTGAATTCATATGGGTTTGATCCAAATAAGAGAAAAATTGTTGTGAATATTGAGTAGAGTAGAGTTTTGTATTCAGATCTCATAGGAATTGAATTCAACACAAGGAAGGTGCACTTTGTATTAGTTCACATTTTGGTTGTGTAGCCATTTATGTTTTGTATCTATCTCTGGAAGTGAGCCTTATTGGACAGTGTGTCCTAGCAGTGAGCCTCTATAATATCTTATAATTGGCTATAATATATTCTGAGCTAATCCTCATCGTGGTTTTTCCCTTTTTGGGTTTTCCATGTAAAAATCTTGGTGTTCATGTGTCATGTGATCTTGTGGTTGCTTCATTGGTGCAGTTAGATTTGTATTGATAATTGGATGGTTTATGATTAATTGGTTTAATAGAATATTGATTCACCCCCCTCTTAGTATTCTAGGTGTTCAACATATCCAAAAAAATGAATTTCGATGCATACAAAAAAATTTGTGTTATATAGTAAACCTATGTCTAAATTGTAATTGGTTTGACTTCAAAACTTAATTAAGAAAAAAATATTCAATAAAACAATATGAAACCAAATGAAGGAGCTATATATCATAGTAACAAATATAAATTCAAAAAAGTTAGAATTTTATCCTTCATAGAAAAAATTTGTGTTATATAGTAAACATCACTCTTTAAAAATGTTGTTTACTATTAAAAACTAGTTATCAAAGGAGATGGAAAAATAAATGCAATTTGATTCCCATTTTTTTTTAAATAAATATTTAGAATCTATAGATAAAATTTCATAAATCACTAGTTTGCATCATCTTCAAATTCCTCATGGTTTAGCAATTATAGGTGTCCGAAAGTGAAGATTTAGTTAAAAAAAGTCCAGTTTAATGTCAATTTTAGCCAAAAAGTGTAACCCACTATTTTAGGATCACCCAAAGAGGAAAATAAATTTTGTCATTGGATAGATTTTGAGGATTCCCAAACTTGAGGAAATCACAGGGAGACTTTGGAAAATTAGAGAGAGAGAAAGAAAGGAAGAAGAAAGTGCACACTCTGTGGGAGAGGATGGCAAGTGCCCCAACTAAGTGCTAGAAGAGGTGGAGGAAGAAATTTTTTATGTCTAAATCAGTGATGGATTTTTCTAAAGGTTGTTTACAACCTGAAAGGATGGTCCTACCATTCAACTCCATTTTGTGATACCAAGCTCACAAAAAATTTCTACCTTGGGTGTCTGATGTAGGAGCATCCACAATCATGGCAATATTGCATCAACCAAAAAGAATATTGTTAGATGAATAAATTACAATATTTATTTATTTTAAAGAGGGGTAAATGCTTTTTGACCTAGAGCTATGAACTAGTGAGGTCACAAATAGGGGACCTCATCCCCAATATAAATTCTCAACAAATACACCCCAATGGGGTTTGAACCTTGATGGAAATAATATCAACACACCAAATTAACCATCACACCATGCCACAATTGGAAAATAAATTGCAATATTAGGCTTAAATAATATTTATTAAATTATTGGTCTTATTTAATATTGCAAAGTTTTCAATGGGAGATAGTTAAGGAGGCAGTTTTGAAACTTGAAATTCAAAAAAATACCTTCTTGGGTGTGATATTTATGAGTTACAACTTTCCATAACTCATTTATTCTTTTCTAAATGCTAGAAAATAAAAAATGGGCACCCAAAGATTGAGTTGTTTGCTTTTTGCTATTCTAAGGTCTTGTTGAGTGGAGTGGGAGTCTAAGTTGTCAACCGATTTTGGAAATTTTTGTGGGAGTGGATTTAATGAGGCATTTTTGGTATTATTCAAGGTTTTTGCATGCATTTTTTGATAGCTCTCCCAAGTTGGGTGTGACATTTTCACAAACGGAAAAATCAAGATTTTTCTAAGTATTGCAAGTGCATTGTATTGTCAATTTTTTTCACTTGTTATTAAATAGATATTTGGTGTGAAGGAAAAGGGGGTAGAATCTTCTTGGAGAGGATATGGGGGGTGTTTTGTTTCAGATTTAAAGGTGTTGTGATAAAAAAATTGTTCATGGAAGCCATTGTTGAAGATGGATACAGTTTGCAAATTGGAGTTTACAGGGTGAAGGTTGTAGATTGAGAGTGATTTGAACTAGTTGAATCAATAGTTTGTATTTTATTTTTTATCAAACTTTAATTTTAATGTTAATGTGTATTTATCATTCCAAGAGGCTCAAATATTTGTATTTCCATTTTGGAGAAGATATTCTAATGTTTGCAGGAGAATTTTGAATAAAGAATTTGGAAATTTGTTTGCAAAATTTATGCTTTGTTTCTCTTTTCTAAGTTATTTCATATTTAAGTCAAATCAATTAAGTGATTTGCATTTGTGGTTTAAGAAGGGATAATCCCTCTTTCATCAAATCATTCCATGGAGGGATACTTGTCTACTCTTCATGCCAAAATAAAGTATGAATATAATGAAAGGATATATATACTTAAAATGGATGTAAACAATTATAATTTTTAGGTCAAATCCCAACATAATGTTTCCAACTCTCTTTAGTACCTTGATTCCATCTTCATAAGTTAAACCATCACCTCGATGATGATTTGGGTTCACTAGATTTTACCTCCTTTATGTGAGAGTACAAAATATCACAATATCAACCTAAGGAGTCATGTGTTTCATTTGCAAACATGATCCCATGATGGTGATGGGGGTTATTTATCTTTCATCCCTCATGTGGTGATGTCTAATCATCACATTTCAATAATTTAAAAGGATTCAAGCATTCTAGAAATGAATTAATTCTTGTCATAATCATTTAAGCAAGACTTCTCCTCCTCCATCTGAGTTGGAAAGGTGTTATGGGATTGGATTTAAAATTATTTTAAAAAGTGGATATAATGGAAACATGAAACAAGGATTTAAGGATCATGTGAATTCTACACCATACCTTACAAAAAGAGGTTTAGGGTTCCAATCTTCTCCTTTATATACTTCCCATCCTCCATCATCTACTACATTTATATCTTGTGGTAAGCGAGTTAACTTTTCTTCACAAGAGAAATAATTTCTTCCTACTCCTTGTCCTTTATTAGAGAAAAAGAATATTTTTTTGGGGCTTGTAAAATCCCACTTGATTCCTCTTCCTCCTCCAATATGTAAAAATTTTCATAAAAATCACTTTTTTTTGTATATCATTGAGTTCATAGTCAATCTACCAATGAATGCCATATCTTGAGTAATAAAATACAACAACCTAGTGATTGTGGTGCTCTCCAATGTGTTGGTGCACTTAATAATTTTAAATAACAATTTCTCTTCTATGGTGTTTCTCCTCACTATGTGGAATTTGTATCTCCATATGTTTTCTCATTTCCATTCATGCTAGTGCAATCTTATGTGTAACCATATGTCTTTTTATGGTATCAACATGATAGTATCTTGTATGGTTATCTTTTCCTTTACACTTGAGGGGCAAGGAAAGATAGTTTTGAGAGGTTTATATTTTTTAAGGATCCCCTCTTCATCTCTTGTCTCATTAAAATATAAATATAACAAGTATATTGATATTTTAAGGGGGCCCTATCACTCTATACATTTTATGGATGTCTTGTGTGATTTTAATTTTTGACATAACCCTTTGATGATGGTGTTGCTTATAATGTCCCATGAGGTGTGGTTATCAATATTTCCCATGTGACATTAAGCGTTGATTTGTCCCCTATGATGTTAAACTTGTATGCACTTCCTAAAGCGTGATTTCCATAGACCTCTACATAATGTAGCTTGCTAGCTTGCATTTTATATGGCCACCTAGCATAACACAATTTGCTTGCTAGAGAATTCATGTGTTTCATGAGTCACCTAGCATAATTCACTTGCTAGCCTTGTGAAACTTGTCATATTGCATGAACACCTAACATAATGTAGCTTGCTAGCTAGTAGATCTATGTATCTCATCATTTTAGCATTATAAATGTGTATGTTTGATGGATGATGCTTGGTAATTGAGATAACCTTACATATTGAGGTCTCTTTACCTTTATGACTAAAATATTTATCTTTTGTGTACTAACACATGTTGTTCTTTGTTGCATGTGCATGCTATGTTTGTTTTATGTATGTATCTTCTTCTCTTTGTGTATTTCATGTGTTTTATTTGTGTATTCCTTGTATGCATTGTATTTTTTGTAGACTGCAAGAATCAGGTAGCCCTACCTATAAAATTTAGTGCACTTGGTAAAAAAAATTCACGTGATTGGTGACGGTGCAACATTCCCTCCAGTACCATGAGGACTAAGGGGAGACTAGACCTTGTGACCTCTTTCCTATAACAATATTCTTTAGCCAATTGAGCTAGGCCCTCTATCCCTTATATGCATTGTGTTTTATTTATGTATTTTTTTCATTTTTTTGGAGTGATTTATGTGATTCAATCCTTATTTGACTTATGTGCACATGTTTTCTTGACACTATAGATTGATGTGATCCTAAGTTGGGGGCTTGTTCACTCATCAACTTGGTGCCATCCTTCTCTTAAACATTTTGATAAAGAAATATATCTTCTCCTTACTTTAATGTGAGCATGATTGTAATTTCATACACTCACCAAAGTGGGGGCTAGATGTAGCATCATAAATTGTCACCCTTGAAAATTTCATACAATGTTTAGCTCCCCTCATCTACTTGGACCTAATTGTGCTTATAATTTCTCGTTTTATGATTATATTCAAAAAATCAAAATTAAATTGGGAAGAATTATTTAATATTCATTTACCAACACAAAAGGCCCAAAAATAGGTTTGGACTAGGGTGCTAGCACCCTTGTCCAACCTATTTTTCCCCCAATTTAAATATCTCATTTTTCAGCATTTTAACATTTAAAAATCCAATTTCATTTGTCATCTATTGATATTTAATTTTATGGGAAATAAATAAATGCATATAAATACAAATATTTTTCACCATTTGAAATTCTAAGAAAAAGAATAGAAATTTTGGAATTATAATTGAGCATTATTACAACAATTTCATCAATCAAGGTCATGCTTGCAAGATATTACGAAGACAAAAATTATAAGGAGCTATTATGATCAATCACATCATTTGTATGAAAATATATGAGTTATCCTCTACATGTTAGCTACAACAATCTATTATGATTTGAGAACTAACATTTTGTAGGTTTATCAAGCAATCAAGATATCCATCTATCAATATTTGTGGCAACTTGTGGTATGGCATCACTTCATCAAGGATTTCATACAAAAGGTAATTTTATGAATTATCATTTATCATTTTAGTCAATTATTTGGGACATCTTCAAAATAATGAACATGAGGCAACCAAGTTTGGGACATCTTCAAAATTAAAACAAACATGCATATGTGGAGGGGATCCACAAGACCCACAGATTTGAGATTTTCAAAAAGGGGGTTGAGATAGTCATTGCATTGGAGGATGGAGACCTATAGGAATTTGGAGGATAACAGCACCTCTCTTTAGCCACTAATGATGAGTTTGCTTTTGGTATTAGTGGTATTTTTTATTTTATTTTATTTATGTGCAAGTTATGTAACTTCCTAGTACAAAATATTGTAATGAACAAAATCAATAGTGTAATGCAGTTCTTGGATCTTGAAATGGTTAGTAGTAAGCCAAAAAATCATATGAGGTAAACAAATGAGTGTGTTCATGTTTGTGTCTAGGTTTTTGGTAAACCTAGATGTGAAAACCATGAAAGGTTTATGAGAGGTTCCTTTTATTTGAATCAAGATCATGAGCGATAAGAGTTGGGATTACTATAGTTGAAAGGGTTCAAGTTTGGAAAGAGGAGAATGTGGACATCATCGATATTGAAAATAGTTGTATAGGAGAGCAACTGACTGCAAAGATCCTCTAACTACTAGACTTCTTGGAAGGTTGGTCGGCTAGTGATGAGTTCACTAGAAGTGAAAGTGAGATAAGTTCTTGTATATAGGTGATCATGTGCAGCAAGATCTAGATAGCAGTATGTAGACCTAAAAGTATGCATAGGCATACGATTTTGCTTCCAACTTGTGTGATGTTCTTTCTCCCCATGTTCACACTAAGGGGGGTGTTAGAGAATAGTGTTCACATGTTTAAATTAGCATTATAAGTATGTGTAACAAATATTAAATTGTTGAGAAACAACTTAATATTATTGTTAGCATGGTTTATTAAAATATTATTGTATTTGGTTATGTAGGATTTTATTAAAATTTGTTAGAACAATTTGTCTAAGTAAAGGAGTGGTTATGAGGTACTCTTATAATTTAGGAGATAACAGTCTTATAAATATGTATTGAATGAGAATGTGAGTATGTGTGAATGAAATAACAAATATTATTATTTTTCTCTTTGAAGACCAACATGGTATCAGAGCAAGCAATGGCCTGATGAAGCTCGAGCTTTAGCTTGGGTTTAGTTTATTTATTGGTTGATCATTCATGGGATGATTTATGTGGAAGGATCATCATCCATAACTAATGGAAATGCTAACAACTCAAATTTGTTGCCTCTATATTATCTCTAGCCTCTATATGGTATGTCATTAATAGCTTACATCCTCAAACATGGCTTTCAACCCTTGAGTCACTAGAGATGAAAGAAAAGGAGTAGGGCCTATGACTAATAAAGCTTTGAGGTATGTATGCTAACCATGTGTTGGTAGGAATATGGATCAAATCCCATATATGGTATCCCTAATGAGAGATCCCATGTAATAGTTGGCCACGTATTTCATGGAAGGATTGGTGGCTAAAATCACCAAGGCATGGCATGGGTTGCACAAGGCCCTCAATTTGACCAACTGTCATCTACTAAGGTGCTAGTTTTGACCATATATGGAGATCCTCCTACTATGATAATAATAGCAATGAATTTGGAGGTGAAGGAAACAACGATAATTTTCATTCAATTGGTCGATCCAATGATGATGGAATTATCAAATCTTATTCACTTTGAAGATTATTTTTATGTTTAAAAGATGAGTTTGCCATCCATGACTAATGATTATGTTAGGTGTGATATTATAGTTGAGGGATGTGACATTCCTAAGCATGTTACTATTTTTAAAGTGGTTGGTTTTGCTGAGTATGTTCTCTAGGAGATACTAAAAGATGTGTTTATTGATCCAACACCCATTCAATTTGAAGGATAGAAAATGACTCTAAGGGATGGGACTTGATTGGACTTGCTGAGATCAGTCCTAGAAAGAAATTGGCTTATCTTCTACCTATCATTGTTCATGTTAATGCAAAAAATTATCTTAGCCCTAGTAGATGGTCCAATTGTATTGGTCCTAGCTCCTACTTTAGAGCTTGTTGTTTAGATCTAGAATGAGGCAACCAATTTTGGGTCATCTTCAAAATTAAAAAAAACATGCATATATGTAGGGGCTCCAAAAGACCCACATATTTGAGATTTTCAAAAAGGGGGTTGAGATAATCATTGCACTAGAGGATGGAGACCTATAGGAGGTTGGAGGACAATAGCACCTCTTGTTAGCCACTAGTGATGAGAGGTTGCTTTTCATATTAGTGCATTTTATTTTTTTTATTTATGTGCAAGTCATGTAACCTCTTGGTGAAAAATATAGTAATGAACATAATCACTAGTGTAATGCAGTTCATGGATCTTGAAATGCTTAGTGATAATCCAAATTTAAGCATATGATGTGAACAAATGAGTGTGTTCTTGTTTGTGTTTAGGTTTGTGGCAAACCTATGTGAAATTTGTGAAAGGTTGATGAGAGGTTCCTTTTGTTTGAATCAAGATCACGAGCCACAAGTGTTGGGCTTACTGTAGTTGAAAGTGTTCAAGTTTGAAAAGAGGAGAATGTGGATATCATTGTCATTGTAAATAATTTTATTGGAGAGAAACTAACTACAGAGATCCTCTAACTGTTAGACTTCTTAGAAGGATGGTCGGTTGGTGATGATTTCACTGAAGTGAAAGCGAGATAAGTTCTTGTATGTAGGTGACTACATGCAACAAGATCAAATAGTAGTATGCAGACCTAAAAGTATGCATAGGAAAACTATTCTATTTCTAACTTGTGTGATGTTCTTTCTCCCCACATGTTCACACTAAGGGAAGTGTTAGATATTAGTGTTCACATGTTTAAATTAGCATTATAAGTATGTGTAACAAATATTAAGTTGTTGAGAAACAACTTAATATTATTGTTAGCATGGTTCATTAAAATATTATTGTATTTGGTTATGCGAGATTGTATGATAAGTTGTTAGAACAACTTGTCTAAGTAAAGGAGCGGCTATAGGAGGTTCTCCTATAATTTAAGATATAATACTCCTATAAAAATTGGAGATTTAGATTCATTTTAGATGCTTCAATTGGAGTGTTTATAGGATGATTATTCCTTAAATAAAAATTTTGTTTGAATTATTCTTGTGAATGTGTGATTTCAATGTAATTGAATTCCTTTAAACACAAGCACATGGTGATAAGTCATTCAAACATGTGTTTAGTCATCTGACAAGGACTAACTGATCAAGAAAGAGTTAATTTGATTTGTTTGAATCTTTGAAATTCAAGTGGTTAGAGAGACAGAGAGATTGCAAGATTTCATGAACAACATAAATTGCAACAACATGCTTTACTATTACATTATTAGGTACTCTTTTAGAATTGTAGGAGGAAGCATATGATATTGTCATTGTTATCATGGCCTCGAATAAATTTACAACTTGCATAAATTAGAATAGAAAGATGAGGGGGAAAACATATAGGGAAGATATAAAAGCAAGTGGGTGATGGAAAAGTAATTGTAGCATGCAAAATTATAATTACCTAGACCACATTGAGATGAAAGTTTTTCTATGATCAATACAACTTTATCATACCCTTAAAATAATAGACATTATTTTTATATTTTAAATAGCATTTTTCTTGAAGATTAAAGAACAATAAGTGAATTATAGATATGTAATTGCAAATGATGACCCTATAATTAATAATTCTTTTAATGAATTTAAATAGTTGAGAATAAAATATTTTTAATTGGAAATTGGAAACTTGAATATATACAATTGATTCTACATTTTAGTTGATTAATCAAAGAAAACTAACAATCTAACATGAATGTTTGTAGGAAGTAATATTAAGAAGACAAGGTACAAATGAAACCAAGTAAAATTTATTTGTTATTTTGCAAGTGAAGTTAAATATTCCTAAATGAGCCCACTAGGGATCTAACTCTTATTGAATGTAATAGATGATGAGCTGGAAATCTTGTGTCAAATAGTTTTGACATATTGTATACCCCAAAATACTCATATAATAAAAAAATTCAAATATTCACACCAAAAGAAATTCATCATATACATTATAAAATATTATTACATAATGCTAAATTAAAATTAAAAATTTACATAAGAATTGATAGAGATATAAACACAATAGTCATATAATAAAATTTTCAAATATTCATATAAAAAATTCATCATATACATGATAAAACTTTATTACATATTAAAGTTAAATTAAAATTTTACATAAAAAATTATATACTTATAAATAAAATTTCACTACTTTAATTACCAATATACATTTATATTATATAACAATTATAATAAAATATTTTAAAATAAAACTAATCTCATAAATAAAAATAAAACCAACGATCATAAAGCTGATACTATATTTCTAGCATTATATTAATTTACATTAATAAAACAATTTACACAATTTTTTGCATTCCTCTCATGGAAATAAAAAATGAAGTTCCTTCCATGGAACATGCAGGGGCTGAATAGTCCTCAGAAACAGTTTTCCCTAAGACAATACATTTTAGACCTTAAAATTGATGTCATTTTGTTGCAAGAGGTTAAAATGACTTACCAGACTTTCTCTTTAATTGCTAATAAAATATGGCCTTGCTCCACTTTCTTCTATAGTGAGGCGGATGGTGCCTCTCATGGTATTGCCACTATGTGGAATTCTGCTAAAATTGATGGGGAAGCTTTTGTGTTCTCTCATAGTTACCTTGTTGTGACCCTTAAAGATGACAATCACACGTGGCATTTGTTCAACATCTACGCCCCCAATACTCAAGGAGGAAGAAAGGATATGTGGTAGGAATTTTTGGCTTTAATCTCGATTGAAAAAAATGCCTTGTACATGGTGGTAGGGGACTTTAACTCCCCTTTGTTCCCTTTAGAAAAGCTTGGTGGCCTTATGGACTACACTGACAGCATGAGTGATCTGTCAAACTTCATCAGCAGGTCTAGGTTGTTTGATTTGGAGTTGCAAGGTAACCCTTTCACTTGGTCTAATAATAGGAAAGGTAACCACCTTATTCAAGTTCGTCTGGATAGGGTTCTAGTCTCGGTGGGTTGGGACTTGGGGTGCAATGATACTCTTAGTACTCTCCCTAGAACTGTTTCTGACCATAGCCCAATTCTTCTCCAATGGATAAATAAGTCGTTCTTTGGCCCTCACCCCTTCAAATTTGAAATTATGTGGATGACACATCAGGATTTCAGAAATCATATTGAGAATTGGTGGAGCTATCCAATTCAAGGATTTGCTATGTACAAAATTATCCAAAAACTTGATCTTATTAAAAAGGAAGTTAAAGGGTGGTCTAAAGCTACCTTTGGCGAAATCCTTAAGATTAAAAAGATGATTGGCGACAAGCTTGATGGTGTTCAAAATCTCATGGCTAAGGGATTTCTCCTTCAACCTTTGCAAGAGGAAGAGGAAAATTGGAGGAGGAAATGGAAAGATATCTTAATCAAATAGGAAATATATTGGAAGCAGAGATCTAGGGTTCAATGGATGAAAGAGGGTGATAGGAATTCGGCCTTTTTCCACAAAATGGCTTGCAAGCATAAGAAAAGAAACACCATTAAATGCTTGTTGAATGAAGACAACCAGGAGGTCACAGAGGCTGATAAAATTGGTGAAATAGAAAAATGCTACTTTAGACATATCTACTTGGACACTGGTAGCTACCCCTTTGTTGAAGTGCAGGGCAGAATTCTAAGCCACCTCCCTTCGACCATCAATGAGGAGGATAATTTACAAATTTGCACCCCTATTCCAGAGGAGGAATTCAAGTTGGTTGTGTTTTCTATGGGTGCCTATAAAGCCATGAGGCCTAATGGTTTTCCCTCGGCTTTCTTTCAAAAATACTAGGACATTGTCATCTATGATTTAATCATGGTAGTCAGAGACTTTTTTAGAACCGGTAAACTGTTAAAAAAATTGAATAATACCTTCATTTTTTTAGTCCCTAAAACCCACGAGCCAAAGTGTATGGCTAGCTTCAGGCCTATAAGTCTTTGCAACACTTTTTACAAGATCTTTTCCAAAGTACTTTTCAATTGACTTAAACAACTGTTGGACAAGATTATCAGCAGATGCCAAAATGGATTCATTCCAGGAAGACAAATCCTTGATGTTGCTATTACGACTCACGAAACAATCCACTGTATAGAGAAAAGTAAGAATCAAGGTATGGCTTTCAAATTAGACATTTCTAAGGCTTATGATAGGGTCAGATGGAAATTTCTTTACTCGGTTCTTGCTAAATTTAGGTTCAATGATAAGGTGATTGGAATTGTTAGAGAATGTGTGGAGTTGGTCCATTATTTTATCTTGGTCAATGGGATACCTTGGGGTTTCTTTAAAGCGGGCAAAGGCATTAGACAAGGTGAACCTTTATCACCATATATGTTTATTATGGTAGTTGAAGTCCTTAGTAGGAATTTTCTATCCTTGCTACACTGTGGGAAAATTTAGGGAATTAGAGTTGCCTCCACCCTCCCCCCCTTAGTTCTACAGCAATTTGTGGATGACACTTTCTTTTTTGGAAAATCTTCTATGGTTGAAGCTAGAGAATGGAAAGGCCTCCTTCATGAATATGCTAATGCCTCTGGTCAATGTATAAATTATAAAAAAAGAAATATCTATTTTTTCAACACAAAAGCTAATCTCCAAGCTAAGATATTATCTATATTGGGTTATCAAAGTGCTACTCTTTTGGGGACTTACCTTGGTTTACCTCTCACTATGAAGGAGGTTACTCCCAATTTCTGGAATAATATTTTAGAGAGAATACAAAAGAATCTTGTTGGTTGGAAGGGTAAACTCCTTAGTAGTGCTAGAAAATTGCAATTACTCTCGGCCTCTCTCCAAGGGATCCCAGTCAACTTCCTCTCCCTCTTCAAGATTTTGGGTTCCATGGCAGAAAAATTGGAAAGAATCCAAATATCTTTCCTTTGGACTGGTGTTGAAGAGAAAAAAAGGTTCTCTTGTGAATTGGGACACTGTCTGTAATCCTAAAATCCAAGGGGGTCTTGGGATTAGAAAGATTACTAATTTGAATAAAGCCCTCATCACCAAGGTTGGTTGGAATCTTGTGTTGGGAAAAGATGAATGGTGCAACATAATGAAGGCTAAGTATCTGAACCAGGGACATTTTTCCAAGCCCTTGGATTTGAATGGCCTCCCCTCTAGGTCAAAAATTTGGAAAAATATTCTAAAATGTAGATCTCTTATGAAGGATGGTATTAGATGGAAAATTGGAAATGGGAGATCAATAAGATTTTGGGAGGATAGTTGGATTGAGGGCATACCCCTAGTTGACAGTAATTTTAATATTTTGCGGGAACGTGCTAAGGAACACTTTGGTACTCATATTACAGATTATACTACACCTAGAGCCAAATGGAAAACATTGGAGCAAAGTTTTTTTAGATAAACCTGACCTTCTTCCTAAGGTTTCTAAGCTCCAGGATCTTTTAAATAAGGTGAGACTTCCTCTCTTTCCTAAGGAGGACAGGGTTTTTTGGACAAAGAATCAGTCAGGGACCTTCTCAGTCAAGTCTACTTACCATCTACTACTAAAATTTGATGGAGACGAGAATTGTTGGAAGAAGGTTTGGAACTCCCAGCTCATCCCCAAAATCAATTTCTTTTGGTGGGATTCCATTCATGGAAAAATTTTAATGATTGATAACCTTGTTAAAAGGGGTTTTCAATTTCCCAGCAGGTGCACCCTCTATAAATCGGATGAGGGGACAATCTCTCATATTTTCATCCATTGTTAATTTGCTTCCCAAGTCTGGAAAAATGGCTTGCAGAAGCTCAACATCCAATGGGTATTTGATAGTGTGTCATCAAAAATGGCCCCTTATCATTTTTCATGGTCTTTTAGGTCTTGTTCCATAGTGTTAGAGCTATATTTGCTTTAATTTTATGATGTATCTTGGCTTGAACATGCTTATTTTGATGGTAAAATTCAAAGAATGATGTCTTGTGAAGGTGTTGTGAAGTGTTGTAAGACATATCAACATTATTTTAGACTCTATTTAATGTAATTCACCTAAAAACAACCTTTTCACTCATTAACAAGTCCTATTTTGAAGTGTTGTAAAGTCTTGTAACAAGATTTCACACTTTTCTAGGCATATTTTCACTTTTTACACCCTTCTCATGCTTTATTTTGTCTCTTTATGCCCTCATATGATTATATTAAGTGTATTTTTGGGTCTTATCCTGACAAACAACATTAAACACAACATTATTTTTTTTGACACTTGTTTGTGGGCCCAGGAGTGGGATCATTGCCAAAAGGTTGGTGGTCAGTCCCCCTTAACCCCTAAATTCAAAATTTTTCAAATTTTTTTAAAGGGATTCTCAAATTCACTTCATGTGGGCCTATGATGAGGTATGAATGGATAGTAAGGCACAAGATTTGTATAAATATGTGGTTTTAACCTCATTTTGCAATTATTCACTCAAGTATTCACTATCCTAACACATTCAAGCATTCAATCTTCAAGCAATCAAGCATTTTGCATCATCAATTCAAGCACTTTCAAGAACTTTGGAGTAGACATTGACATCACTTTAGATTTGCATGTTCAAGGATTTGGTAAGTTTTTAATACTTGCATGTTACTCATTTATCAT
>VDFB02252616.1:1866751-1942584 GCA_007258455.2 Sequoia sempervirens | reverse complement strand
GGTTCATTTGAGGAGTGTTGGCATGTTTATCTCCTTGTATACGTTGAGTTTAGGAGATGGTTTATTGGGCTGATTTCTTTGGTTTAGGAATGGTTACTTTGAGTTTGATCTTCTTGTTTTGAGATGCTTACATCCATGTTAGTTACATATGTTATCTTTGATCTTGGTGATTGGATGGATGGATGTTGTTATGGATTTTGTTTTGGGGTATTATGGAGGAGATCATACTTGACACAGTTGGAATTTAGAGGTGTGTGTGTAGGAGGACATGCTACAGGTGTTTGGTTTGCAGGTTTTGCTTATCATTGTGGATGTTCCTTGGTACTACATGTTTACTTCTATGAGATGTTGGTAGTAGACTTGGTATGCCTTTGTGATGGTGCTTCTTTTTGGGATGTTAACAAAGCGACGCGTTGAATGCGCTCATTCCAGGTTTGCATTCATCTTGACATTGCCCATGCAGTGGGAGCTCTTGGATGTGTATGTCATGCTTTGACAGGTTTGCACATGGAGCTTTTATTGTGGTTTATGGGTGGATATGTTGTTGGCATGAGTTTACTATGATATGTATACCTTGGAGGTCTGGATAGTTGGATGTGTTGGCACTTGCTGTGAGTGTCATTTCAGCTATGGTGATTTATTCTTGACAGCTACTGGTGCATATTGGATTCAGTGTTTGTGTTATATCAGGTTGAGGCAGGTTTATGCTTCTTTGTGACAGTTAGTGTGACATCTCTTTGGATGTGTTCTTATCTTAGTGCAATTGGCATGGTGGAGGATGGGATCATTCATGGATGAGATGGTGGTCACCTTGGTTCTTGTTACAGGTATCTTGATGGAGCACTTGGAGCACTTGGATTCTAGGATGGTACATGTTGCCTATGGAGTTTATTTGTTACCCCTTATGCAATGTATACAACAAGTGGGAGATTGTTAGAATTAGGTGTTGTACACCTTGCATAATGTTTGTAATATTTTATTTATTTATTATGTGTGTGGTGCACCTAGGGGTTTTCTAGGTGAACGTGCATCACAAGGAGTTATAATGTTGGGGCCACTTTGTTGTATGTAACATTGGGACATGTAATTGTCAAATGTAATTATTTAATATTGGGGAATAATAATAAAATAATAAAGTACCCAATATTAAATGTGGGGTCACATGATATTGTAGTATTTTGGGCACATGGTTTATGTAATACCACTTGGTGGTTTTGTGGAGCTTGTTTCTATAAAAGCAAACCACAAGGTAGTTGTTTAGGGTTGGATAAGCGTTGGATCAAGTTGGTCAAGGCTGAGCTTGTACGTGTGAGGGGTCTGAAGCATGGCATGGGATGTGTGGATTCACATGCTTGGTCACATGGAATGCATGTATAGCTTGTGCTCAGAAGTGTTCATGAGTCTCTTGCAGATGTATTGTAATGGGTTTTCATTGCTGAATAATACATGGAGTGTGGATGCTTTTGGAGGTTGGGTTTTTCCCTCTTGAGGGTTTCCCCAGGGTATATCTTGTGTCATCTTTGATGGGTATGTTGTCTATTCTCTTGCATGTTGATGTTGAATATTTTACTTGCATGTTTTCAGATTTGGGTTATGTGGAAATTGTCATTACATGGCTGCATAGTTTCCTTACAACATTATGCTCATGGTGCCTATATTAGTGGCTACTAGTCAAACACAATACAAACTCTTGTTTACTTTACTGCCAACTCATGGCATTGACCAATTCAACCCTTTTTTATTGTTATTCTTACGTGGCATATCACTCAGATTTCTTAGCATTAAATTCATTTTCACTCCCTTTAGCATGGCGTAGCAGTTACAGGAATTTAATATGCTTCATTTTCAATTGCTTCTCAATCCTTTTATATGGAGACTATGCATATCTATCGTTGCCTTTGTGATATATATGCAGTCACCTTCGTACTATGCTATTACTATGTTTTAATATGCCATGTTTCTTACATTTTCCCACACAGCCTTATGACATGTATTGATTTGTTTTAAATATGTTGCTTCAATTTTCATCGTAGATTTTGCATATTGTAATATCTATTGCATATGTTAATATTTAACAATGGTTTGAGTATTACTTACTCATGTATATTTATATATTATATGTATTTAATATATTCTTTATTATATATATGTATATATTAATATACATATATCAACATATATGTTCACGTTTCTATATATTCATCAAATGTATTAAATTAATTATATATATATATATATATACATACGTGTATATGTATGTATATATGTTATATAATTGAATATGCACACATATACATTAATATATACATTAATATATATATATATATATATATATATATATCATGTTATTTTAACATCTCATAATAAACACACACACACACATATTTATCGATAAGTATATATATACAAAGTGTATATATATATATATATATATCCAATCAATTTTCCATTTGTATGTTGTATCCGCATATGCGTATACATAAGTATTTCTACCCATGTATGTGCACACGTGTATATGCTCATATACACGAGTTAGATCGAATATATACATATATACATTTAATGTACATACTTATCAATTAATACATATATAAATTTATACATGAAGTAGAACTCATATTCAATACAAAGGTTTAGTCACTTTTAAATCAATCAAATAAACAACCAAAGGAGATCAAAGACAATCACACAACATTCCAATCATCCAAAAACTATGACCAAGGGTTTACATATTGGATCTCAAACTGACTTGACTTAACTTGACTAACTAGGTTGTGAGTGTGTGATAGCTCAAGTAGGTACATTAGGGGTTACCATACCAAACTCTTCTCCTTGGTGATACTCTCCCTTTCCTCACTAGAGGGCTCAATTCTTTCTTGCATCCAATTTAGTGCATCATAAAAAAGTTAGCCGATCACATAAAAATCTTATCCATCATATATCATTTGTATCATTAAAGCATTAAAAGCAATAAAATCTTATTGCATATTCAAGTATTCCATTCACCCATTGAACATATTAAAGTCATGATTTTGCATTTAACATCATTTACTCATAAAGGTAAAAGTAATTAGATAATTCAGAAACGGGGTGTAACATAGTAGCTTTCTCTATTTCTTTGAATTTCTAAGTTAGGATCTAATCTAGAGCTATAAGCATATCAATAGTTGAACCTCTCCTCTTTTAGAGATGTGGTCTTCAAGAAAATAGAGATTGTGTTGGGGCGCCTAGCTCTCTAAATTCAAGTGTTTCCTATTGGATAAGTTGTTTGATTATGAGGAAACCAATATCAAGTCATTCATAATTTATGTGTCTTCTTAAATTAAGAATATTTGAATATCCTTCTTAATATGATACTCTTGTGGGAAAGTCATGGTGAAAAAATAGTATTAAGTAATCTATAAATACAATGTCCATCTACAATTTTATAGACTAACCCTAGTGCTAGATCCACTCCTTTGACTTGTAATAGGAAAAAAAGTATTATCTTAAAAATATATTGTGAAAGTATGATGGACCTTATATTTTCCATCAATAGTTAAAAAAATCTTAACTATGATACAACTTACTCCCATATATGACAATGAATGTTGTTAGAGTAGAAAAATAATTTGATCTTATATATAGTTAAATTATAGATGAAATATGATATATACATATGAGAAATGGAAATGGAAATAGCCTTTAGCTTTCCATTTTAGGAACTACAAAAGATACATGTTGGCCCCATTTTAAACTCACCAAATTTTAAACTTTTGTGTCTAAATTCTTGGATTGAGTAGCTCCTATTCACAAATGCTCGAATTATCCTCAAGTGTTAAATTTCTTGCCATTCCAAAGTAGAATCATCCATTCTTTTTGTCAAAATGCTATGAGTAGTTATCAAGTTTGTTGTAATTTATAGAAACAATTAAATCTAAAAATAGGTGAGAGATGGTGCAAAATAATTTTAAGGGGATGTTCCTAATAGTAATTCACTTAATTTGACAACTTTTCATATCAAAACTCCTTTTGGTTTGTGAGATATTAATATTTTAATTTTTTACTAGGGAATTTACAGATATAAATATTTGTTTTTAATCAAAGTTGGAGCTAAATGGTTTGGTAGGAATGTTTGTGACATTATTATACACAATATAGAAATATTTCATGAGAAAGTATTGATCTAGTCAAAAGTTACATATAGATCTTTGTTTATCATGTTTGTAAATTTGTTGAGCATTTTTTGAACCAAGTTTGTGAATTTAATAATGTGTCAAATTTTGATATTTCCTTGTGTGGCATCTCTCTAGTTCAAAAAACAAATTTCAAAAACTGTAATAATGTTTGGATTTTAAACTCTTTTAAGATTCCTAGAACCCTTAGTATACATGCCATTATCCTTTATTGAGATTTTAAAATCCATAAATTGTATTTAAATCTTCAAAGAAATCCCTAACCTCCTCGAAACCCTCAAAATTTCAACCATTGTTAAGTTCATAACACACTGAGAACTCCCAAAAATTTCTATTCCACCTTAAACCCATGAAATGTTTCTAATACCCTCTAAAGTACAGACAAGTTCCTAACCCCTCAAAACTCCTGCTATTACTTTTAGAGAGCATTTAAGTCATGTTTTTGGCATTTTAGGGTGGAAAGGGAACTTGTCAAAAGTTCCATTGGTACCAGGAATCTCTCCAAGATCCAATACTTCAAGTGGAAGCATAGTCAAAGCAGGGACCCAGAATGCCTCGAAGAAATACTATTGTCTTTCCGGCTTCAAGAATGCATTTTTGACTGTATTTATTAATTGATTGAAAATCATAATATGACTGATTTTTTATTTTCAATCAATTAATAAATACAGTCAAAGGTGCACTCTTGGGGCTGGATATAGGTTTCCACAAGAAATGTGGTTTCATTGAATGCCAGAATTAATGAGTGAGAAATTGGATTTGTTGAAAATGATTTAATTCTTTTTGAAGCAAATGCATTTTGGAGGCGTAAATCCAAACTCCACAGCCTTTGTGTGGGCATCCTCTCTGCGCAAAAATGGGAACTTTAAAAAATAAAATTTCAAAGAAATATGGTCTCTTCGAGTGCCATGAACACAGAAAAATGGAGACTTTGAAAACAGGCTATGGACATCCATCAAAGCATAACAGATAGTTTAGTTGAAAATTCTCTGGTAAACATGTATGCAAAACGTGAATAATAGATAGGGTGGCTGAATTATTTGACAGAGCACCTCAAAGAGATGCCATTTCGTGGAATGCAATGAATTGTAGGACGTGCACAAAATGAATTTTTTGAAAAGGTTTTAGAAAATTTTGCACTTGGTAGATGCAACGCCAAATTCAAATGTTTCCTTCAAACCTACAATGAGCGCTTTGTAATAGTGTATATACATCCATCAAAACATAATTAGAATTAAATCTTTGGTTGAACGTGGAAGCATAAAGATAACTACGAACTATTTGACAGAATATTCTACAGAGATGCGCCGCCAGGTTGTGGCCAGCACAGGTATGGTAAGTGACTTTTTTAACAAGATTCTTGAAAGCGATTCAGTTGAGGGACATTCACTGAAGGAAGCGTTTCATAGGAAAACATTTGTAGAGGCAATCAATTCATAAGGCTAGACCTCTAGTTGCTCCTTATGGTTCTCTCCAAGGACAATGAAGATTTCCATTCATGACACTTGATTATATGTGTCCAAAATTTAAATAAGGCTATAACATATGCTCAAAAGCCACATGGATCTGGTGGATACGGAAAACATGGAGAAATGTATCCAGTTCATATGTGGCATAATCTATGGTGGCAAGTTGCTTTAGTGTTCCTCTAGACAATAGTATGTATCCTAATTAAGAAATAATAACGTAAATTCAACATGAAGCAGCAGGAAGGAGGCTCAAGTGACCATCATGAATGCCAAAATGCTTATACGTTCCAAATGAGGGAAAATATGGTTCAAATGCAAGTTCATCATAGGGACAAAGAAAGTATAGCTCTTGATTGCAGGTTCATACATGAATCACAATCATTTCAGTCTTCAAATCTAATTTTCCCTCAAATTGCTAGGTTTGTTTATAGCAGCTGCAAAGTCCAAGGAGAAACAATTAGTCTATGCTCTTGAAGATATAAATGATATGAAATTTGTGGATATCAGTCATTGGCTGTAGTGAACCTGGCAATAGACAAATTGACATACATACAATAATTATGGGGAATATTAAACCAAGTTTCAAAAATGAACAATCACCTGACATAATTGTTGAGAAAAATATGAATGGTTCCCAGATGTTTGTGGCAAGTGGTAATAATTCGGTCAAATGTTAGAACTCTGGTTCCTCTCTATTGACCCCAAAGTCTCTAAGTTTTGACAATAAAGATGAGTACGCAAGAATTGATCATTCCTTGTGTAAGCCTCATTATTCAAGAAAATGTTATATTCTTGAAAGGAAAGGATGTCTAGTATATACAGTTGGAAGATATTTCTTTGGAAGTCAAAATTGTTTGTGAAAAGGTAACTCATGGATTGGAAGAAGACATAGTGTCGTCATCTTGGTTTCCTAAGAATGACCTGAAAACATACTCGCACTTGCATGAGAAATCAAAATTTTCTTTTCCGATGCAAATTCCCTATATATCTTTCACAAGCTAAGATAAATTGATGAAGTTAGTAGATTATACTATCAAACTTTTGACACTTCTAATCATGGGTATCAAAATCTATGAACTTAAACTTCTAAGGATGGAGTATTATATCAATAATGATATCTTTAAGTCTTAGGTTCCCAATTTGGAAATCATTTTTTTGAGAAAGGAATCAATTTGTTCAAGAGCAATTCCCTAATGAGATGAATAAGCTTGTTCTCAACTTCCTCATACCTACATCCATTGCTTACAAACAGTTTGACATAATGCCTTGATAAACATATACTCGTCAAATTTACATGAAGACTCAAATTTTTATTATAGTATCAATTCTTTTAATGAGTTGGAGATACACACTCATAAAAAGGACTTTATAATTTTTTAAATACTTTGTGAAGCCTTAAAGTGATGGCTACAAATTTGTTACAAGTTAGTTATGGGTTGGGAGGCTATAAAGGCAATGTTTTCAAATGTAAAGGGGTTCCAATTTTCTTTTGGGATCCAAAATAATTTTAGTTATTTTTATGTTTTAGAGCAGAACTCAAGGAGAATAGAGGAATTTTTGAATTTAAGACTTGTATAGAAAGGTTTCTAAATAGTTGTGTAACTTAAGTGACATAATACATGAAGCATTTGATTAATACATTTTGCATGCTATCTGTGTTATTTTACCTATTTTTTATAGGTTGAAAAGGTATATTTTTTGTATTATTATGGAAAGTCATTGGTCATCTATTGGAGCACTTACAAACTATGCAACATGTGCAAAGAAGTGTAGTCACAATCTTAGTATCTTGCTTTGAGTGCATTGATATAGCCTATCTCATGGTGTGTGGGTTTGCATGTCATTTTTCTCATTGTTGTCACAATATCATATCTATTACTATTTTTATTCATCATATAAATATGGAAATGCGTATTCTAGTTTTGTGATAAATTCTCTATGTATGTTCGTATAATTTAATGAAATCCTAGCTAGTATTTGTGTGTCAATAGCTAGGTTTTTTCTGAGTCATTTTCATTCAATTTTTCCATTTATACCTTTTGTATTTTAGGTTAAAATACCACAAAACCCCCAAATTTTATCATACGAGGGAGCTTCCCCACTTAAATGCAAAGGAAGACCGCTATTCCATAGCGATCTCTCCAACAATTGGTACAATTTTCATTAATCTTCAGGAAAACAAGGTCATTCTTGGAGATAGTATCATAATGAAAAATTTGTTCACCAACAATACATAAATTGTTGAACAAGACAACTGAGAGGGAGGGGGTGAATTAGTTGTAACATTTTTTAACCTTTAAGAAATTCCACCAGATATTATATCAATTAACATTCACAAATCCTTTACTCTGCCAATGTGATTAATTATTAAGTGCAAGAGTAGAAACTAAAAAATATCACACACAATAACACCAGATTTATGTGGAAAACTCAATAAGGGAAAAACCACAGTGAGGATTAGCTCACAATATAGAGAATATCAAAACCAAATACAAAGGCTCATTGCCAAAACAAGATTCACTGTCTGGATTAGGACTCACTGTTCAACAAGAATTAACCACTCAGAGGGTGAACACTACCATAAAATTACAAAGAAGATAGAAGAGATTTGTTACAAAGAGAAAACAATCTCAATGCAATAGAGATTTCCACCACAATTCACTCACACATTGGTGTAGAAGTACCTAGTCAACTTTGGTCAATGGATGTAAATATGAGTCATTTTCAAGTGTCCAGTCACATTTTGATGTAATAAGGTCAATTGTGACCATTTTTGGTGTTTTCAAGTCATGGGTGATCCCACAATACTTGTTTACAATTTTTGGCCAAATTGGACACTGAACTAATTTTTTCTAACTAAATCTTCACTTTCAAGCACCTATAGTAGCTAAACGGTGAGGAATTTGAAGATGATGCAAACTAGTGATTTGTGACATTTTGTCTGTAGATTCTAAATATATTTTTTTCAAACTTTTTGGAATCATCTTGCACTTTTTTTTCCATCTCCTTCAAAAACTAGTTTTTTTTTAGTAAACATTTTTAAGGAGTGACACTCATCGTATAACACACAACTTTTTTTCCATGAAGGATAAAATTCTAATATTTTCAATTTAAATTTGTAACTATGATATCTAGTGCTTCCAATTGGTTTCATAGTGTTTTATTGAATATTTTTTCCTTAATCAAGTTTCAAAGTCAAACCAATTACAATTCAGACATAGGCAGACTGTATAACACAACTTTTTTTTTATATATCGAAATTCTTTTTTTTTGTTGGATCAATTACTTCAATATCTAGTGCACTCATATTTTTCAATTTTTTTTTGATAATCTTCTATTTTTCCACATGTGCAGAACATAGAGCTTGATTTTAGGTGAAAAACTTACATTCGCAAGAAATAAAAAATAAATATAATAATAAAATAAAATTTATTTAAAATTATACTTTTTGGGAAGCTTATTATAAGGACTACATACTTACAAAAAATAAATTTTAAATGAATTCATTTGATCCCCCAAAAGGTAAATCAAAAGTGGTTTTTTATTAGCATTTTGATAGTTGTAAAGGAGACTCTGTTATAGGTATGGTTTAAAACTAGTGGGGTTCTATACAAGGGGGTTTGATCTAAGGTAGTTTGGCAAACCCTCTTCAATTGGAATGCTTTAAATGAAACTTTTTAAGGCTTAAATCATTATATTTTCTAAAAAATATGATTTAACCAAAAATTAGAATCTCGTAGAAATTGTAAACCGGCTTTGTGGGATCACCCTCATATAGGGTCATTTTGTTAAGTTTTGTCAAATTTGTAAAAATGTTGCAAAATTTGCTTGTGCAACTTTGCAATTTTGTCATTTTTGGGAAGATGAATGGTCATTTGTTTGAATGGTGGTTAGGGACTATTGTTTTCTATTGGAATATGTTTAAATACGCCCCACAAACTGTGAGGAAACCTTTTGGAGTGGTTATTGGTGGACAAGCAATAAAACAAGCTCTATTTTCTATTAATTTTTAGTGTTTTCTATTGTTTTTGAGTGTAGTACAGCTTCGTACTTCTGGTTTATGACATGAAATACATGTGAATGGTTAAATAAATGAATCTACTATAATTTGGTTTTGGTTGTGTTGATTTTCATTGAGATTTAAGGGAGTTTGAAGTGTTTTTCTAAAAACGGTCTATAAACCCTAGGACTAAGAGTTTGAAGACAAAAATAATGTTTTGCAGCTCATTCCACCATTGAAAATTGGCCAAAATTGGTGGAATGGATGGGTTTAGTGTACTCTTAGATATTTTGGTGTTTGTTAGAGTAGGAGATGGAGTTTGGGGTGGATTTGAGCCAGCCTTAGCCTAACATCTTCATGTGTTAGGCTTAGGAAACTAGGTAGATTAGAGATTTTGTGAAACAACAAATTTGTGATGAATTGTGGTGATGGAAATTGCATAAGGGGACCCTATATGATGTGTTAGAACTCTTGGAGTGGAGATTAGAAAGTTGGTATTTGAATTCCACATGCTTTGGAAAAGTGGCCTAATTTGGCCCTGGAGAAGTGTAGCAGACCTAATTTAAATGATTTGTTCCAAAGTAACCATAGTCCCAATTTGGATATGTTGAAAAGGGGCCTAATGGGTATTTGGAATGGTCAATGGTATTTGGTAAGCGGGATTGAGGCCTTCTCTTAAAGATATACTCAAGAAACTGTGTTTGGAGACCTACAAGGAGGAATGCGAAGTGTGAGAAACCACCATAGTTAAGGTTTTCAAACTTGGAGAGGTTGTCAATTGTGATTGTGTGGACATACTCCACCCTGCTTTGCATTAAGTGGTACCAGAGCATAGGTTTTGATCATTTCAAGGAAGAAAGGTTGAAGTTTGAATAAAGGAAAGTTGCAAATTGAAAGACAAGATGCCTCCTAAAGGTAGTGCAGTCATTGCTAGAGAGATAAGGATGATGAAAGAGTCTCAAGAAGCATTTTTGGATAGACTTGCAGCATTGGAAACAAATCAAAGGAGAGGAAAGGAAACTGAAGAGGAAAGTGACCGAGAGGAAGAGGAAGAGGGTGAGAATGAAAACCCTCAAAGAGGAGTCCAAGGTGATGATGAGTTGGACCCTGATGAAAGAAGCATGGTTAAGATGCTAAAGGTTGTTAGAGGAGGTCCTTCTGAGGTGAAAATAGATTTGCCAATGTTTTGTGGAAAATTAGATGTTGAAGAAGTGTTGGATTGGATAAATGCACTAGACAACTACTTTGAGTACAAGGAGGTTGCAAAAGAACAAAAGGTAAAGTTTTCAAAGACTAAGTTGAAAGGCCCTGCCCTAGCATGGTGGAACTATGTGCAAGAGGAGAGAGTAAAGAAGGGAAAAACAAAGATAAGCTCATGGGATAGAATGGTAGCTAGGGTGAAAGGACAATTTTTACCTACAAATTATGAAATTTAGGCATTTAGGAAGTTGTAGAATCTAAAAAAAAGAGTTGGATGTCATGGAATACACTGAGGAGTTCCATAAGTTAAGCATTAGAGCAAGACATGTTGAGGATGAAAGAGAAAAGGTTGCAAGGTACCTAAATGGCCTAAGGTACAACATCCAAGATGAGATCGGCTTTACAACACCTAGGATAGTTGAAGAGTGTTTTCAAATGGTTCTCAAGGTAGAGGAAAGGATAAAAAGGAGACAAGAGCAATAAGGAAGAGGCAAACGAAAGAATTTAAGAGGAAGAGGCAACTTTGGTGGAAGAGGATAGTCACAAAAGTAGCAAGGAGAGTCAAGTGCCTTAGCCAACAAGAGAAGGGTGGTGAATCAAGAGGCAATTTTAGAGGTAGAAGACCTAATGGCAAAGGTACATTCAGTGGACAAGGGAGAGGGTCAAAAATATTCTCAGGCATATGCTATTAGTGCAACCAATTTGGTCATCTAGCATGGAAGTGCTCGAACAAGCAAGCTTCAAGTTCACATGGAGGTGAAAGAAGAACCCAAATTGTGCATGGGGAAGAAAATGAAAGTGTCAAATCCCCTTCCCAACATGCTGCTCCAGAGATAGGTAAGTCTTTGATGATGAGAAGGACACTCATTAAGGTCCCAACATTCAAAGAGCCTCCACAAAGGAAATCATTGTTTAGAACCACCTGCAAATCACATGGAAAGGTATGTAAGGTAGTTGTTGATTCAGGTTCTATTGATAATTTTTTTTGCAAAAGTTAAACATGAAGAGGATTCCACACCCCACTCCCTACAAAGTGTCATGGTTGAATAAGGGTCAACAAGTCCTAGTAAATGAGCAAACATGGGTGGAATTTAATATAGGAGGATACAAAGATAGAATCTTGTGTGACATCATTGCAATGGATGTATGCCATCCACTCTTAGGACGCCCATGGTAGTATGAGATAAAAGCTAAGCATGATGGGTAGAAAAATATCTATGTGATAGAAAAAGATGGAACTTCATTCACATTGACACCACTACAAGATGAGTTAGATAAATAAGTTGGGTCTAGTGTTATGGTAGTTGGGGAGAAAGAATTCTTAAAAACATTGAAGGAAGAAGGTTGTCAAGGGTATGCTTTAGTGATTAGACCTAAATCCATTTTAGAAACAACCAAGGTTGAGGGTATACCTAGTGAGGTTCAAACTTTGTTGAACAAATACAAGGATATTGCAATTGATGAGTTACCTAACTCTTTGCCACCTATGAGAGATGTAAGCCATCACATAGACCTTATACCTAGTGAAAATTTACCAAATAAGGCTACATACAAGATGACTCCTAAAGAAAATAAGGAAATAAGAAGGTAGATCCAAGAATTGTTAGATAAAGGCCTAATAAGGGAAAGTTTGAGCCCATGTGCTGTCCCTACTGCTTTAGCACCTAAAAAGGATGGAGATTGGAGGATGTGTATAGACACAAGGGAAATCAATAAAATCACCATTAGATATAGGTTTCCAATACCTAGAATGGAGGATTTGATGGACTACTTGGGAGGTGCATGTTATTTTTCAAAGATTGACTTAAAAAGTGGCTATCATCAGATTAGGACTAGAGAGAGAGATGAGTGGAAAATTGCCTTTAAAACCAATAAGGGGTTATATGATTGGATGGTAATGCCTTTTGGATTGTCAAATGATCCAAGCACTTTTATGAGGTTAATGAATGAGGTTTTGAAGCCTTTCATAGGGAAATTTGTTGTTGTGTACTTGGATGACATGCTTTTTTAGTAAGACCAAAGAAGAACACTTGCAACATCTTGACATAGTTTTGTAGAAGTTAAATGAAGAGAAGTTGATGATAAACCCCAAGAAATATGAATTCATGAAAGATGAGCTAGTTTATCTTGGCTTTATGATCTCTAAGGGTTCATTGAAGATGGTTCCCACCAAAGTAGAAGCAATTCTCAGTTGGCCAACTCCAAAATCATTAGGGGAGGTGAGAAGATTTCATGGTCTTGCTAGTTTCTATAGGAAATTTATAAAGAATTTCAGTCACATTTGCTCACCAATTATTGACATCATCAAGGGGGTCAAAAGAAAGAGGTTCCAATGGACTGATGAGGCAAAAAGAAGCTTTCAATACCTCAAAAACAGAGTGGCACAACAACCCATCCTAGCCTTACCTGATTTCAACAAAGTTTTCACTATAGAATGTGATGCAAGTGGGTTTTCAATAGGTGCAGTTTTGAGTCAGGAGGGCAGACTGGTGGCTTTGTTAAGTGAAAATATTAATGAGGCCAAAAGGAAGTATTGCTCATATAACCTAGAATTGTATGTAATGGTCCAAGCATTGAAAAAGTGGAGACACTATCTCCTTCCCAAAGAATTTGTTGTTTTCACTGACAATCATGCTTTGAGTTTCATGAACAACCAGGACAAGTTGAGCCATAGATATGTGAAATGGGTAGAGTATCTACAGAGCTATACCTTCACAATCAAGCACAAAAAAGGGCAGTACAACAAGGTAGTAGACGCGTTAAGCCAAAGGTCAATGTTAGTGCAAGAAATTTAGCTTCAAAGTGTGGGAATAGATGCATTGAAAGGTATGTATGAAGGAGATGAGGATTTCAAAGAGGTATATGCTATTTGTGATCGGTTTAAGGGTGTTTTTCATGATGAATATTCTAATTTTCTATTTCAAGATGGATTGTTGTGTAAAGGTGCTCAATTATGTATTCCAAAGTGCTCCATGAGAACTAACCTACTAAAAGAGAAGCATTGTGGTAGTTTAGGAGGACATTTTGGTGTGGATAAAACATTGGAATAGGTAAGGAGGTTTCACTTTTAGCCAAAGATGCAAGTGGATGTCAAAAATTTTGTGAAAAATTATGTAATTTTTCAAAAAGCAAAGGGTTCTAGTTCAAATACAGGTCTTTATTAGCCCTTACCAATACCTAATAGGCCATGGGAGTCTCTAAGTATGGATTTTGTGTTAGGTTTCCCAAAAACTCAGAGGGGTTATGGCAGTTTTTTTGTTGTGGTGGACTGGTTCGGTAATTTAATGGCACATTTCATAGCATGTAGACGCACCAATGATGCCTCACACATTGTAGGCTTGTTTTTCAAGGAGGTGGTTAGGATTCATGGGATACCATTGACTATAGTTTCAGATAGGGATTTAAATTTTGTAGGTCACTTTTGGAGGACCCTCTAGGGAAAGTTGGGAACAAATTTGACCTTTAGTACTGCCTATCATCCACAAATGGATGGGAAGACTGAAGTTGTCAATAGATCACTTGGAAATATTTTGAGATGCCTCACAAAGGAGCATGGAAAATAGTGGGACTTGGTTCTTCCACAAGTTGAATATGCCTACAATGATTTAATTAATAGAAGAATTGGGGAAATCCCATTTGAAGTGGTGTATGGATTGAAACCTAGAGGTGTGCTTGAGCTCAGGGATTTGAGTGGAATGGAGAAGAGGAGTGTTAAGGGAGAAGGATTTGTAGAGGCCATGAGGGAGATACACTAGCAAGTTAGAGAAAATCTTCAAAAAAGTGTTGAAAAGTACAAGAAACATGTAGATTTGAAAAGAAGGGATGTTCAATTCAAGGTGGGATACTTAGTTCTAACACATTTGAAGAAGGAGAGGCTTCCAAAGGGAAAGTACATAAAGTTGTTGATGAAGAAAATTGGGCCATGTAAAGTGGTCCATAAGTTTGGAGCCAATTCCTATGAGATAGAACTCCCTCCTGGAGTTGCTATCTCCCCAATTGTTAATGTTGTTGACCTATACCATTTCAAGGGATTTGTGATTGCAGGTATAGGTATTGATGCAGATGTTGCTGATGAAGATTAGGTCAAGGATTTACCACCTACTTAGCCTTTGAAGATTGAAAGTATTTTGGATACAAAGGAGGTGAAAAGAACAAGGCAAAAAGTGTATAATGAGTACCTAGTGAAATGGCAAGGTATCCCTCATGAAGATGCAACATGGATGACAGAGGAAAAAATTAAACAACATGGCACCACAGTGCAAAATCCGATCTTAGGTGGAACCTGAGATTCTTTTCTCCTCGTGTGTATGGTGCAAGAGCACCTAGTCAACTTTGGTCAATGGATGTAATGATGAGTCATTTTTAGGTTTCAAGTCAAATTTTGATGTAATAAGGTCCATTGTGACCATTTTTGGTGTTTTCAAGTCATATGGGGTCATTTTGTTAAGTTTTGTCAATTTTGTAAAAATGTTGCAAAAGTTGCTTGTGCAACTTTACAATTTTGTCATTTTTGGGAAGATGAACAGTCATTTGTTTGAATGGTGGTTAGGGACCATTTGTTTCTATTGGAATATGTTTAAATATGCCTCAAAAACTTCTAGGCAATATTTTGGAGTGGTTATTGGTGGAAAAAAAATAAAACAAGCTCTATTTTCTGTTAATTTCTAGTGTTTTCTATTGTTTCTGAGTGTAGTATAGCTCCGTATTGCTGGTTTATGACATGAAGTACATGTGAATTTTTAAAGAAATGAATCTACTATAATTTAGTTTTGGTTATGTTTATTTTCATTAATATTTAAAGGAGTTTGAAGTGTTTTTCTGAAAATAGTCTATAAACCCTAAGATTGAGGGTTTGAAGACAAATAATGTTTTGTAGCCCATTTCACCGTTGAAAATTGGCCAAACTCAATGAAATGGAGGGGTTTAGTGTGATATTTGATATTTTGGTGTTTTGCACTGGTGGTGGGGTCTACAAACCCACCATCCCATAGGCCTTAGGGTGGGGGGTAGATTAGAGAGGGGCCATGGTAGTGGTAGCCGGGTAGGGGGGCCAGCCCCTATCCGCTATCCCCTAGCCAGCCGAGCCATAATCGGTGTGCCTATTCTATAGTGGGGGGTGTTGAATGAAATGTAATGAAAGCTGCCCAGGGGTGTCAATAGTACAGGAGATGGAGTTTGGGGCAGATTTGAGCCAACCCTAGCCTAACAACTTCATGTGTTAGGTTTAGGAAATTAGGTAGATTAGAGATTTTGTGAAACAACAAATTTGTGATGAATTGTGGTGATGTAAATTACATAAGGTGACCCTATATGATGTGTTAGAACTCCTGGAGTGGAGATTAGAAAGTTGGTGTTTGAATTCCACATGCTTGCTTTGGAAAAGTGGCCTAATTTGGCTTTGGATCAACGTAGCAAACCTAATTTGAATGATTTGTTCCAAAGTAACCATAGTCCCAATTTGGATATGTTGAAAAGGGGCCTAATGGGCATTTGGAATGGTATTTGGTAAGTGGGATTGAGGCATTCTCTAAAAGATATACTCAAAAAATAGGTTTGGAGACCTACAAGGAGGAATGAGAAGTTGTGTGAGAAACCACCATAGTTAGGGTTTTGAAACTTGGAGAGGTTTTCAATTGTGATTGTGTGGACATACTCCACTTTGCTTTACATCACATACTTGAATACATGCTTGAATGATAGAGTACACCTTCAGCTCATTTCTTTCAAAACCTCACAATTAGATTTCACACTGATTTGCTTAAACTCGCATCACATACACACTATTTCACATCTATCTCACATCTATCTTGATTGCATTCTACCAATTTCTACATCTCAACCTTTATTTATACCATCTTTAATTTTGAAACTCATCCAAATTCGGCCATTCACCTTTTGTATTTACAAATTCAAATTAGGTTAGCGCCAAAACATTCTACAGTGGAATTAGAATGAGGGAAAACCAAACATGCATCTATTGAGGACCTAAATAAGTCCCAACATTCCTCAACATGCTTCCATAAAATTCATAAGTAGTGTTAAACACAAGGTTGGCCAAACCAGTGTAAAATACATAAACCAATTAAGCACACATAACCTTAGAATGATCTAATCTTTCTAGATTACAAAATTAACTTGAACACAACCTTAACAACTTATCTTAAGAACCACAAGCCATAAGACTCAAAAAAAAAGAAATCTGGAGCAACAACATTTCTCCTGGACCTTAGCCAGATGCACAAAAAAACACAGTTCACAACTGGTGAACATACTCGCACTGTATATAACAACCCAAAAATCCAAAATTTTGATATAGCAGCTTCCAACAACCATGAGCAATACCTCAAATCTTTACTAGCATAGTAGCAAATCCTAGAGCAAAACCCAGAGGAAAAAATTAATACCTGCAACCTTTCTTTATTACAATTTTCTCAATATCCTCAACATATACAATCAATAACCATAATTCATGACATCAATGACAACATCAACCAGTTGGAGACCAATTAACCAGTTGACATCAATGACAACACCTTCATGCTTGAAACAATCTCCCCCTCTGTCATTGATGGAAACACATGATGTGAAAAAACATCAAAAACAACTCAACAACTCTGAACACACTTTCCATGATTTTACTTTCTTCTTTCTCCCCTTTAGTAGATAAACTTTTTCACATGATACTTTCTCCCCCTTTGACATCAATGGAAAAGGAAAAATATGTTTTACATTGATTTCCCCTTTGACATTAAGAACAAAATAATTTTTCAATGGCAGTACATGACACTGCTTGCTCCCCCTAAGAGGTAGCCACCAAACATTAGTCTAGAAGAGAGATAGATCCATAGACCCACCAGAATGATGCATCTCCATATGCATCTAGTTCAAGAAAGGAGGGGCAATAACCCCTAAATTCTCCCAAAGATACTCAAAAGTATCTTTAGAAAGAGCCTTAGTAAAAATTTGAGCAACCTGATCCTTCGTAGGTACATATTCAAGCTTTACTTCATTTTCCATAATAATTTCTCTCAAAAAGTGATAACTTATTGATATATGCTTTTTCCTTGAGTGCATCATTAGATTCTTTGAAATATTAATTGCACTTGTATTATCACAAAAAATAGAAATAAGATCATCATACATTACTCTGATATCTTTCAATGTCTGTCTCATCCACAAAACTGTTGGTATGTGGCAACTGATCATACTATATTGTACACCCTGGCATGTATAACCCTAATCTAGAAGCTTCTAAGCTTGTTAAAAATCAACAAAAAAGAAAAAAAACCGACTTTGTAGAACCCTAACATAGAAGCTTCTAAGCTTGTTAAAAAGGGGTTCAGATGGGGGTTACAAGATGATGAAAAATGCGATTATTCACAAGATTGTAATAGTTTTTGCACTGGATAATAAAATCATTGGATGGCTTCGGTTTGGTGGATGTAGCCCGGATTAGTGAACCACGTTAAATTCTATGTGTTATAATTTATTCTATGTGTGTTTTTAGTTTCTTTATTTATTAATTAAATTTGCATTTAATTGTTAGATATATGCCTTTCTAACCCTAACAAGTGGTATCAGAGCGGGTTGTGTTTTGATTATCATCTGTAGGAAGGTCTCACGGTTGAGTGGGAGTGATGGCAGAAGAGGGTAAGAAGGTTGAGAAGTTTAATGGGCAGAACTATCAGTTATGGAAGATGCAGATGGAGTACCTCTATTAGAAGGAGTTATGGCGGCCATTGGAAGGGAAAACCAAGAAACCCACATCAATGTCTGATGAGGACTGGGATATTTTGGATAGAAAGGCTCTTGGTAGTATTCGTTTATGCCTGACACAATCGGTGGAGTTCAATATTACAACAACGAAGACAACTCAAGAGTTGATGGAAACCTTGATGAAGTTATATGAAAAGCCTTCTGCTTTGAATAAAGTATTTCTTATGAATTGTTTATTTAATATGAAAATGGTAGAAGGTGGGTTAGTTACTGATCATTTAAATGAGTTTAATATGGTCATTAGACAATTAACTTTTGTAAAATTAAAATTTGATGAAGAAGTTAGGGCTCTTTTGATTATGTTTTCTTTGCCTAAAAGATGGAATAGCTTGGTAATGGCTGTTAGCAATTCTGTTTCTGGTTTGAATACATTAAAATTTGATGATGTTGTTGGTGTTATTTTGAGCGAGGAAATTTGTAGGAAAAGCTCAGGTGGACCATCCACATCAGGCAATGTTTTGAATGCAGAAAGCAGGGGCATAACAAAGGGGAGAGGAAACAATTTTGGAAATTGTGGGAAGTCACGAGGAAAATCAAAGGAAAAAATGTCCCAATCTAGAGACAAGAGGGATTGCTAGTACTGTGGTAAGCCAAGTCATTTAAAGAAAGATTGCTGGTTTTGGAAAAATAAAGGAGACAAAAAGGAAGGAAGTAAAAAGAAAAATGTGGTAAGTAATAAATTTTTTGAGGATGCTTTGATTCTTTCCCTTGATAATGCTGATGATTCTTAGGTGTTAGATTTAGGGGCTTCATTTCATGCTACCCCCCATAGAAGTTATTTTCTTGATTATGTCCAAGGGGATTTTGGTTTGGTTTATTTAGGAGATAACGAACCCTATCAGATTGTTGGAAAGGGAAGAATCAAGATTAAGTTGCAGAATGAGAATCATTGGCTACTACATGAGGTAAGACATATTCCAAAGTTAAGTAGAAATTTAATTTCAGCAGGGCAACTAGATGATGAATGTTGTGTTGTTACATTTAGTAATAAAAATTGGAAGGTCACAAAGGGTTCCTTAGTGGTAGCAAAAGGTGTGAATGTAGGCACCTTATATCTTTGTACAGGTCATATTGTTCCTTCTACTTTAATTGTTACGAAAAAAGGTCAATGTTCAGGAACTATTGTTGTAGTTTAGTAGGTAGAAGATCATACAGTTGATGTGGACTCTAAATCAACACAGTGGCATAATAGACTTGGGCATATGAGTGCAAAAGGTATGAAAGTACTTCATTCAAATAATGTTTTACTAGGTCTAAAATGTGTTAATATGGATTTATGTGAAAGTTGTGTGTATGGAAAACAAAAGAGAGTAAGTTTTCTCAAGGATGGGAAGCAAAAGAAAGATGAGAAATTGGAGCTTGTGCATACGGATGTATGGGGACCAACTCAGGTATCTTCTCTCTATGGCTCTCTGTATTATGTTACATTCATTGATGATGCAACTAGGAAGGTATGGATTTATTTCCTTAGGCAAAAATTTGATGTATTTAAAACTTTTAAAAAATGGAGAAGCTTGATTGAGAATGAGATGGGTAAAAAGCTAAAATGTCTTAGATCTGATTGCAGCAAAGAGTTTGAAGATTATTGTTCCTCTAATGGTATTCATAGGTAGAAAACAGTTCCAAGGACTTCGTAAGAAAATGGAGCGTGCACAGACTATGAGATTGCATGCTGGGCTTCCTTTAAAAATGTGGGAAAAGACTGTAAACACTGTTGTTTATTTAATTAATAGAGGTCCCTCTAATCCTTTGGGTTGTGGTATTACAGAGGAAACATGGAAAGGTAAGAAAGTGAGTTATTTTTTTCTCAAAACCTTCGATTGTGAAGAATTTGCACATGTAGATTATGAAAATAGAACCAAGCTTGATACAAAATCAAAGAAATGTGTATTTGTTGGATATGGCATTGATGAATTTGGTTATAGGCTTTGGAATTTTGAAAATCAAAAAATTGTGAGAAGCAAGGATGTCGTATTCAATGAGAAAGTATTGTACAAAGATATGTTGCTACAACATGAGAAGAAAGAAAATTATTATGCAATGTTAAATGATATTCCAAACAATGATGTTTCAGTGGTTCCTCATGCTCCACAACAACAGCAACAACAAATACCACAAACTCCTGTTAGACAAACTTCAAGGCTAAGTAGATCTCCAAAAAGATTCTCTCCCTCTTTGTATACTATTTTGTTAACTGATGCTGGTGAACTAGAATATTATAATAAAGCTATGCAAGTGGATACCAAGGTTTAGTGGGAGCATGGAATGGAAGAATAAATGAACTCCTTGCTGAAAAATTAGACTTGGAAATTATGCAAGTTTCCTGCAGGTAAAAAGACTTTACCAAACAAATGGGTTTATAGGCTGAAAGAGGAGGATGGAGGTAAGAAGAGATTTAAATCTAGATTAGTTGTAAAGAGATTTGCACAAAAAAAGGGTATTGATTTTGATGAGATTTTTTCTCTAGTTGTTAAAATGAATTCTATTCGTATTGTTTTAAGTATTGTGGCTGCTGAATATTTGCATTTAGAACAAGTTGATGTTAAAACAACCCTTCTCCATGGTGATTTGGAAGAGAAAATATATATGGAACAACCACAAGGATTTGAGGTCAAAGGTAAGGAGAAACTAGTGTGTAGATTGAAGAAAAGTTTATATGGCTTGAAGCAAGCACCTCGACAATGGTACTTGAAATTTGATAATTTTATGGCTGAGCAAAGCTACAATAGGTGTAATTCTGACCATTGTGTTTATTTTAAGAGGTTGGATAATGACAACTACATTATTTTATGTTTATATGTTGATGACATGCTTGTAGCTGGGTCTAACATGGATCACATAAGTGAGCTAAAACAACAGTTAGCAAATTTTCTATGAAGGATTTGGGGCAGCAAAACAAATCCTTGGCATGAAAATTTGTAGAGATAGGAAAACAAAAATTGTTTTTATCTTAGGCTAATTATGTTGAAAAGGTGTTGAGATTTCATATGGAGAATGCAAAAGTTGTCACACACCTTCTCCTAGTCATGTTAAATTGACTAAGGATATGTGTCCAAAGACACAAGAGGAGGAAGAAAAAATGTCCAAGGTACCATATGATTCAGCTATAGGCAGTTTAATGTACACCATGGTATGTACAAGACTAGATATTGCACATGTTGTAGGAGTTGTTAGCAGGTATTTGAATCATCCTAGAGTTGACCATTGAAATGTGGTAAAATGGATTCTCAAGTACTTGAGAGGTACATCCAATAAATATTTATGTTTTGGGGGCTCTAATACTAATTTAAAAGGCTATGTTGACTTAGATTTGGCAGGGGATATAGATACCAGGCGGAGTACCATAGGTTATGTATTTAGAGTTCGTGGGACAGCAGTGAGCTGGATTTCTCGATTGCAAAAGGTGGTTGCTTTATCCACCATAGAGGTAGAGTATGTTGCTACAATAGAGGCGGCAAAGGAGATGATATGGCTGCAACTTTTCATGGATGAATTAGGAAAACAACAGGCTGGAAATTACTTGTTTACAGACAGCCAGAGTGGTATACATCTTGCAAATAATTTTTCCTTGCATTCTAAAACAAAACACATACAATTGAGATATCATTTCATTCAGTCGATGTTGGAGGATGAACATGTCAAGTTGGACAAGATACATACAGATGCCAATCCAGCGGATATGTTTACGAAGGCAATGACAAGGGAGAATCTGAGCTCCTCTTCAACTTTGATTGGCCTTCAAGGTTGAATTCAAGTATAATAGAGTAGCAGGGTCCAAGGTACTTATTTCCAGTGGGAGTTGTAAGTGCAACCGTGTCGTCTAGTATTAGTCTCCAAGTGGGAGATTGTGTTGGTGTGTAGCTTGATCAGTCTCCGAGTGGGAGATTGTTGGTATGTGGTGACTGATCATGCTATACTGTACACCCCAACATGTATCCTTGTCGGGGTTTGAGGACGACAACCCCTGAGGAAATTTTTTTCCTCCTACTTTTTCGTGTTGTCACTGGAAAAAGGAAAAATCAATGGAAAAGAAAAAAAATTGACTTTGTAGAACCCTAATCTAGAAGCTTCTAAGCTTGTTAAAAAGGGGTTTGGATGGGGGTTACAAGATGATGAAAAACACGATTATTCACAAGATTGTAATAGTTTTTGCATTGGATAATAAAATCATTGGATGGTTGCGGTTTGGTGGATATAGCCCGGATTGGGTGAACCACGTTAAATTATCTGTGTTATAATTTATTCTGTGTGTTTTTAGTTTCTCTGTTTATTAATTAAATCTATATTTAATTGGTAGATATCTGCCTTTCTAACCCTAACAAAAACTTGTGTACAACAAGATGCTGCAATAATATACTCAGCCTCTATAGTGATAATGAAGCTGGATCTTTCTTTTTACTCAACCAAGACACCAATCTACAACCAAGAAAGAATGCACCACCACTTGTACTTTTCTTGTCATCAACACAACCTACCCAATTTTTATTTGTATAAGTACGCAGTATAAAATCAGTATCCCTAGGATACCATAAGCCATAATCTAGTGTGCCATTCAAATATCTGAATATCCTCTTAACAACATGTGTTTCTGTAGGATCTTCTTAAAATCTAGTGACAAGACAAACTACATGCATGATATCCATTCTAGTAGCAATTAAAATCAACAATCCACCAATCATAGATTTGTATTTGCTCTTATCAGCCTTAGGTGAATCATCATCTTTACTCAATTTGTATCCAGTCACCATAGGAGTACCAGTTTGAAACCATCCATCCAAAAATTCTTCAACATTTCTCTTACATACTTTGAATGTGAAATAAAAATCCCTTTCTCTGTTTGATTAATTTGCAACCCAAGAAAGAAATTCATCTCACCAAACATAGACATCTCAAATTCTTTTTGTATCTCTTCAACAAACATCTTGCACATTGTTTCATTTCCTAAAAAGATAATTTCATTAACACATACAACCATTATTAAGATCTTTTCATTTTCAATTTTGAAGTACAAATTACTATTTATCATACCTTTATTGAAACTTTGCTGAATCAAATATCTGTCTAACCTTGAATACCAAGCTCTAGGGGCTTGCTTCAATCCATATAAAGCCTTCTTTAATCTACAAACCATATTCGGTTGATCTGACAACTAAAATCCTTTCAATTGTTCCATGTATACTTCTTCTAATTCACCATTCAAATGCTCGAGTGAACGCTTTGCCCACTTCCTCTTGTAGTTGGTCGCCCTATCGAGGTCAGCAGCAGAGTGGCTCTACTTGCCCCCATTCTCAACCTCCTCTTTGGTGTGGTTTTTTCCCTCCTTGGCAGACTCATTCTCCTCCTCCATGGTATGGCCAGGGGTGATGCTTTAGAGGAGCAGTGGTAGCGGTTCTGGGTGGCCCTCTGATGATACTCCTGCTACTAGCTCTGGTTGTCTAGACTCTGGGAAATGCTTTCCATGTCTAGCGCTTGCAATCTCGCCTCGGCGCAAGGATAAAGATAAAGAAAAAGAGAAAGATGCTAATGATGGATGGGGTCCTCTTGACATCACTCTAGACCTTGCTAATGTATGGGGGAAACACATGGATGACAGAGATCCTCATGGATTTGCTAGCACCGCTCTAGTTGCTTGATGGTCATTTATATTTTATATGTTTGTAATGATTTTGGACTTCTAGGCTAGGCCCAAGTGACTTTGGTTTTTGCTTATCGAGGCTCTGCTCATGTGACTCTCGGGGTGTGCCTTCTTACCACCCACCCTTTTTTTGTGAATATGTAACTTTATCTTTATTATTAATATAGATAGTAGCTATCTATTCATAAAAAAAATGTAGACTTAACATCCATCTGATAAACTTTAAAATCTTATGAGTAAAAAATGCTAATTTTTTTTAAAAATATATACCTTATACTTGTGAATAACCTTTATAGAAAAGTCTTGCTTTACTCTAACCACTTCTCCATTCTCATTCAAATTGTTTCTGATACCCATTTTGATCCAATTATATTTTTATCTGCAAGTCTAGGGACCAATTCCCAAGTTTGATTCTTCTCAATCTCCATAAGTTCTTCCATAGCTTTCATCCAATGCTCATCATTACATACTTCACTCACTGTCTTCGGTTCAACTTTAGAAAGTAAGCATAGATTTATTTCATCAACAACAATAGCTTTGCTTCTTGTCAATACTCCTTTCCTCTTGTATCCAATGATTTGAATTTCTGAATGATTTTTTTGCATATATTTAGGTGTCTTTGGGGACACCACCAGAGCTTCTTCTTCTTCATTCTGCTTCTCCTGCTCTTCCACAACTTCTTCTATTCTTATGCAATCAAGTTCATCAGATACATATCCATCAACTTTAATTGAATTCTTCAATGCTCCATCAACCTTGACATTTGTGCTTTCTACAATCTTTCTTAGTCTTTTTTTGAAACATTTGTAAGCTTTTCTTCTAGTAGAGTATCCAAGGAAGATACCTTCATCACATCTAGCATCAAACTTCCCTAGATTTTCTTCATCTCATCTGATATAACATTTTCTTCCAAATGCCTTGAAATACTTGACAATAGGAATTATTCTACACCATAGCTCATAGGGGGTCTTAGTACTATTAGCTTTCAAGCTTGAACTCGATTGAACACATAAACAACATTGTGAATAGATTCTCCCTAGTAAACTTCTAGAAGACCTGCCTCTGTAATCATTGATCTAGCAACTTCTTGAATCATTCTATTCTTTCTTTCAACAACTCCATTTTGTTGAGGAGTTCTAAGAGAAGATAAGTGTCTCTTTATTCCATGAATTTCATAACACATATTAAAGTCATTAGAGGTGAATTCACCACCTCTATCAGAACTCAAACATTTTATTCTCAAATTTACTTCATTCTCTACCATAGCCTTAAATGCCTTGAATCTATCTAATGCATCAGATTTTTCTATAAGAAAAGTAACCCATGTATATCTAGAGTAATCATCAATCAAAAGCATAAAGTACCTATCACCTTGTAGAATTCTCACTCTTGTAGAACCACATAGATCTATATGTATCAAATCTAGTAGTTTAGTAGTAGATTGTTCCTTTGACCTAAAGCAGTTTCTAGCTTGTTTTCCAAACTGACAATTCTTGGAAATAACATTACCAGGATTTGTAATCCTTGATAAATCTCTCACAACATGCACAATGTTGATCCTCGCCATGTTATCAAAATTTATGTGACACATTCTCTAGTGCCATAACCAATTGTCATTAATTTGAGTCATAAAGTAATGACCATCAAGACCCTTAAGTTGATAAATATTTCTTTCAAACTTCTTACTAGCAACAATCACTATTCCATATCCTTTCTTGATTTTACATCTCTCATTCTCAAAAACAAGATTATATCCCTTACTACACATTTTCCCAATGCTCAAGAGATTATGCCTTAAGCCCTTAACATAGTAGACATCATCTATATTATGCTTGCTATCAAATGTTGGAAATAGGATGCCATTCAATTGCAAATCCTAAACATTAATTATTTCATGTATCTCATAGATTCTTGGAATGTGTTCAACAACACTAAGATTAGGATGAGATTAATATTTGATGAAATAATCATGATTATTGACATTTGCAATTAATTCTAAATGTGAGGATCATGTGAGGGCATCTATTGTGAGTTACTAAATAATAGGAGCATGTGGGGCACCCACATGGTAAGGTGACACTCACCTTAAGTTTAATTAACTATTCAGAGTAAGAGATAACACTTCTAAATGCATGAAAAGATCCTAGGAGTTAGGGTTTGATGTTTGCATGCATGAAGTTTAGTTTAGTTTAGTTTAGTTATGGTTCAATTGTCTTCAGTTAGTTTTAGTTGAATTCTAGTTGACTTCAGTTAACTTGGAATGCATGGCTAATAACTTGAGTTGTATGACAGATAATAAGGACTACCTCTAGTTAATAGGGGATGACCATTCTTGCATGAATGACATTGAGTAAATCTTTCTGTTAACAAGAAATCACTTATAGCCAACTTGGGTGCCCAAGATGCTTTCTTGGATTTACCTCTCTTGCATGATAAGATATTTCTGAAGGCTCAGTTATGTAGGATTACTTTTGGGCACCATCTTTGAGGAGGAGCTTTGGAATTATCACCGAAATGAAGGATGAGTTGTAGCTTTAGTTTGGGACACCCAAATGGATGAAGCACATGTTGTAAGCTTTAGTTTTCATAGAAGAACTCAACTTGAAGCAATATGGTGTACCTTTTCTAGGGCTTGGGCTTGGGCATTGCAATTGTCATCTTTTGGAGATTACAAGATTGCTTATTGCCTCTATATCTCATTCAAGTTGAAGAGACCGGATATAACACAAGTAGTGGGAATTCTTAGTAGGTTTATTTCTAACCCTGGTAAAGAACATTGGACTTATGTTAAAAGGGTGTTTAGATATTTATGGGGGACTTCAGATTACTACTTAGTTTATCATGGTTCTAATAATATTAATATTATGAATAGATCATTGGACATACAGGGGTTTGTTGATTCAAATTGGGTAGGAGATCTGGACAGTCAGAGGTCGACAAGTGGTTATGTGTACACTTTTTTTGGAGCTGTGGTTAGTTGAATGAGTGAGAGGCAGCCCACGGTTGGTTTGTCCACTACAAAAGTAGAGTACATGACTACTACACATGCCTCTAAAGAGGCAGTTTTATACAAAGATTTGGGTCAGGTATTGGTTTTAATTGCAAGAAAGTTAGGCTTGAATGTGATAGTTAGAGTGCTATTTGTTTAGCCAAAAATCCTATGTATCATGCTCGTACTAAAATTTAGATGCTCAGTATCACTTTGTGCAAGAAATGGTTGAGAGTGGGAAAATATTAATTGAAAAAGTTGACACTTTGATTAATGCTGCAAATTATCTTACGAAGCCAGTTCCTATAGATAAGTTTCCATGGTGTAGGAAGGCCATTGGCCTTGAGTACTGTACTTGATTTAAATGTATTATTCCTTGTTTAGAATAATTGCAATGTATAATATCAAGTGGGAGAATGTTGGAAATAGGATGCCATTTAATTGCAAATCCTAAACATTAATTATTTCATGTATCTCCTAGATTCTTGGAATGTGTTCAACAACACTAAGATTATGATGAGATTAATATTTGATGAAATAATCCTGATTATTGACATTTGTAATTAATTCTAAATGTTAGGAGCATGTGAGGGCGTCCATTGTGAGTTCCTAAATAATAGGGGCACATGGGGGCACCCACATGGTAAGGTGACACTCACCTTAAGTTTAGTTAACTATTCAAAGTAAGAGATAACACTTCTAAATGCATGCAAAGATCCTAGGAGTTAGGGTTTGATGTTTGTATGCATGAAGTTCAGTTCAGTTTAGTTCAGTTTAGTTTAGTTCAAAATTAGTTTAGTTTAGTTTAGTTTAGTTCAGTTATGGTTCAATTGAATGCTAGTTGAAAGGGGATGACCATTCTTGCATGAATGGTGTTGAGTAAATGTTTCAGTTAACAAGTAATCACTTGGAGCCAACTTGGGTGCCCAAGATGATTTCTTGGATTTACCTCTCTTGCATGATAATATATTTTTGAAGGCTCAGTTAAGTAGGATTACTTTTGGGCGCCATCTTTGAGGAGGAGCTTTGGAATTATCACCGAAGTGAAGGATGAGTTGTAGCTTCAGTTTGGGATGCCCATATGGATGAAGCACATGTTGTAAGCTTTAGTTTTCACAGAAGAACTCAACTTGGAACAATATGGTGTACCTTTTCTAGGGCTTGGGATTGGGCATTGTAATTGTCATCTTTTGGAGATTACAAGATTGCTTATTGCCTCTATATCTCATTCAAGTTGAAGAGAGTTTTCATAATTGTTATTGCAAGTGTGAAGAAGATTAGCTAAGGTAAAGGCAACATTCTCAAGCAAGAATTGGAGCTATTTTAATTTAGAGATTGAATAATAGAATAATTCTTGGTGGAGTTTTTTCCCAAAAGGGTTTCTCCACATTACATCTTGTGTAATATTTCTAATATCCTGTCTAGTTCTTCTACCAACTTTTGTCTACATTCTACAACAATAAAATGGATTAATCAAAATAATCACCCACAAAGAATATATGTAACAAAGAAAAAGCTTATTTAGATCAACAATATTAAATTTTTACAGAGTATTAAGTTAAGAAAACACCTCATTTTTCAACATCAAAACTTACTGAACCTATTCCACAAATCTTAGCACTAGTATCATCTCCAAACTTAACTAAGCCTCCATCATAATTTTCAAGTTTAACAAACTTGCTCTTATCACTAGCCATGTGATGTGAACCACTGTCGACAACCTAGTAGTTCTTTTATTGTTTAGCATGTAGGGAATAGATCATAGTATTTTCATCTTTCTTCAGAGGACTTTCCTTCACCTGTCTCACACACTGGTGAAAATATCTCACACTGTACAATTGGCTCACACATTAGTGAAAATATCTAACATTGTACAATGATCCAAAAACCCAAATTCTGAATGTAGTAACCTTTGTCAACCTTGAAAAACCTGTAAGATGCACACAAGCATAGCATCAACATAGAAAGAATGCAAAGCACAATAAGGAGCACACTATGATCATTTGCACAACACAGTTTACTATGTTTATTAAATTTTCTCAAAAGCACTTGGAAACCAAGTACCGATACCATCATCTCAGCTCATTACCTCATCTTTAGACTCTGCAGCAAAAGAATAGCTCTATGTACTCACAACACTTCCTCAAGGTGTCAACTACACATGTACAACCTTTTCCTCTTTTCACAATTTTCTCAACATCTTCATCCCATAGTTGACATCAATGACAACATCAGTCAGTAGACTTCCTATTGACATCAATGACAACACCATCATTCTTGCAATAAAAAATCTTATTAACTCCTAGTGAATCTTTTCTGTTTTTAGGAAAAATATTAAATCTTATTAGTGCATCATTCCTTTTTTTGATAAAGAATTAATTTCATTAGAAAATCTATACACAACTTAAAATTTATAAAACATCTTAGCAAATCTTAGCAAATTAAAGCCGCGAACATTAATTACCATGGAAAATCCTTACAAAAATTGTCTTTGTTAACACATTTTCCCAATTCTTTTTTTAAAGGCTAAAGTAGGGGCTCGAGAGTGGTAGCCACTAACAGTGTCAGTGGGTTTGGGAACACATATAATATCAAGAAATCATTTAATCTCACATGGAACAAATTTTTTAAATCAAAACCATATTAAAAAAAAATCTTATATAATAGAGCTACTCAAAGCTATAAACTCATCTCCAATGTAACAATTAACTTTACTTTTTGGGAGTTAAAATATACTTAAGATTTAAAATATTCATCAAGATTCAAATTCCTTTTGGACCATTTATCTCCTCTAATCAAACAATTCTCATTACTTTTTGAGAGTCAAAATGTATTCACACTTTTAAAGATTCATTAGGCCTAGAATTCCTCATTAATATCAATGAACTAAAATAGACTTTAGGTTTGATAACCATTTGAAAGCACAAGTATATTTTAACTCTTGGAAAGAAATGAGAACCATTATATTAGAGACAAAATCAATTATGTGAAGAGTGTTAGTGATATGGCCTTAAAATAAGTGAGAAGTGTGCAATATTACTAGTGAATAAATTTATATTTGTAATATCACTTCTAAAATTTAGGCGAATTAGATCTAATCCTATATCAAATACTATGGCAATTAAAATTTTAATAAAATAAATTCTCAAGTGATTTATGTTGGTGTAAATAGGTGTTTTACCTATCTGATCATTACTAGGTCCTATTTACATGTTTACTTAGGTCCTAGAAGGGAATATTTCTAGAAGGTGTTAGTTGTCATTAGATCTTATCTTATCTTTTGAATTTTAACATATGTGTTCTAGGTAGTTATGATAAGTTGTCACATGACATAGGATTAAGGCACTTTCCATAATTGTTAGGAAAAGGTGTGTTGTACACCTTGCATTATGTATTTAATGTAATTATTCTTGGGGCCACTTAATGTTGCATGTAACATTGAGACATAAGTGAAGTTGTAAAAATGTAATTATTTAATATTGGGGAGAATAATAAATAAATCACCCAATATTAAATAAGGGGACGTGGTTTGTAATCTCATAGTTTTGTGTAATACCACTTAGTGGTTTTGTGGGAGCTTGCTTCTATAAAAGCAACCACAAAGGTAGTTATTGTAAGATGTAATTTTGCATGTTAGCTTTGGTTAGCATTTGTGAGGGTTTGAAGCATGACACAGGATGTGTGGTTGCATGCTTGTTCACATGAATTTCTTCGAGAGAGCTTGTTGCTTCAATGGTGTTCATGGAGACTTAGAAGATGTATTGTAATCTATGCATTACATAAGAGAATTAAAGGCATGGAAATATATGAGGGTTTTGCAGGTTGTTTATTACAGATCAGAGGGTTTTGGGTTTGCTATTTTGATGGGTTGTCTACAGATTTGGGGTGTGAGAAATTTTGGATGAAATGGGTTTCTTGGTTTTGTATTCAAGTGGGGGTTTTGTGGGGGAAAATTTACAAATGATCTCTTGGCCCAAAACAGACCTCACGGTTGGTTGAGAGACGATTTTTGATATATAATTTTCCCTATTTTGGTTACTAAAAAAAATGCAATTTTTTTTTGTAAAAATTCAATTTCGTAGGCTGTACAATTTTTTTTTTTTTTTTTGAAAAAAAATATGCCATGCAAAATATGAAAAAAATCAATTAAAATTGATGTTAAAATCTTTTATAAAAAAGTTTGAAAAAAAAAAAAAAGTTTTTGGTGGGGGGATTGACCCACCCCCCACGCCCCCTTGTACTCCCCTACAAGTCTTCCGACCAGTCACAGTCTTGTCGGCTGCCACCGGTAGTCTGTCGGTACAGCCGCCGGTGGGGCCCGACCTACCGCCGACTACCAACCCCTTTTGGGGTTGTAATTTTTTTAAAAAAATATTTTTTTTATTATTAAATTTATTCATTGCCTTGTAAATGCCACCATTAAATTTTAAAAACGGGCCCATGCAAAATGAAAAATAAATTTAATGAAATTTAATTGTAATTTTGGGTCCTCCACTCAAGGAGTAGTGCCACCCAAGTGGGGCCACCGCCCAACCACCAGGGGTGGCTAATTTTTTTTGCCTCAAATGTAAACTATGCTTTTGCTTTGGAGAGGTATAACTTTTGCCCAGTATGTCCAATTTTTGACTTCTTGGACTCGTTGGAAAGTTGACTCAGAGCTCTACGTTGTGGTGATATAGATTGTTCTAGATTATGTAGTTTTTAAAGTGTTTTTCTTGGTCAAAGTTATATATTTTTTTAAGCTTCGAGAGGTGATATCAGGTGCATACGGAGTCAGATTTTGGACTTCGAATAGTCGACAAAAAGCTTCTTCAGAGCACTACACAGTGGATTAGGTTTGGAGATATTTTGGAATGGTTTATTTGTTGTTTTCTTTATTTGAGATTTTTATGGGTTTCTTTGACTATCGTGATACTGTGAGCTTATGGATGATTGAATCTTGGAGATTTGATGTTGGATTCATTATATGCTCAGTTGTACATTTCAGATTATTCTATTTTTGACATGGTTATCAGTATATGGTTGGATTTATATGCTTCATTGATGTATCTACAAGTTGTGCAATGTTGTAGGCAGTCTATACTTACATGTTACATTTATGACTTGGACATGGGTTGTCTTTTCACATTGATATTTCAATGTTGATGCATGTTAAGTTTTAGTGAATTGGTTTAGTCACTTGTTTTTCTGGTTTTGTTGTCATGTTGAGGGGGTGAGATAGTATTACCAGGTATAGTCATGATATGAGACCTATGTAGTTGACTATGATTATGCAGATATGTGGACATGGTTGGGTTGAGTTGTTACATTTGGTGGTGATAATGGTGTCATGGATGTTTCTTGTGCTTTAGAGAATTTGGCATGTCATGATGGTTTATGTAGGTGCATTGTTGGTGGTGTTGGATTGGTTCCTGATTATGGTTGTGGTGGTGTATCTTCATGGTATGAGGATCATGGTTTTACTTTTCCTTTTGGGAGCTCTTGTTATATTTGAGTTCTTTGATTGTGTGAGGGCCTTTGGTTGATCTTCATGAGGATATTGTTATCATGATGTCATGGATAGGTTAATTACAATTTTTAGTGGGAGCTTTTGATAGTGATGATTTTGGCAGTGATGGATATATTTATGATGGTTGGCAGTTGTAGGTATCTTCTTGGCTTGGAGATTATGGTTCTACGTTTTATGTTACTGAAATTTCAGTTGTGTGTGTAGACTTGGATGATCTTTATGGAGAGGATGGTTGTCATGATGCCATGTGTGACTCGGTATCATAGTTCAGTGGGAGTTGTTGGTAGTGACATGGATGCATCATTTGGTAAGGTTATCTTCATGTGATTGGGGATATGGTTTTTTCTTGGTTTAGAGTGGTTGTTATTATGTCATGGTTTACTTTTGATATGCATTTAGAGTTTGGCATGGTACTTGTTCTCTTGAGACCAGGATGTATATATGTTATGGTTCATGTGATCTCCTATAAGGATATGGTTAGATCATGATGTCATGGTTATGTTCTTGATTCAGCTGTTAGGACTTTGACTATTGATCTTGGTGGTTTTCTTGGTATTGGATACATTGATCATTTGCTTGATTACTTCATGATGGTGCTATGTTGCATTTGGAGTTTGGCATGGATTGGTTGGTTATAGGTACTCATGGATACTTGGAGACATAGGTGAGGCTTGAATTCTCTTATGATTAGAGACATGCGTTGAGATGGTTACTCTTGATGAGATTTCAACAGGGAGTCCGAGGAGCCTACACCTTGGTTTGACGTGAGTTCAGTTGACATGGATCAATGAGGAGAGTGTTCTTGGATGAGTCATGATGACTTGGATGTCTTGGAGGAGCATTCTCATTCCTCACTCTTGGTCTACTCGACAGTTTCACTTGAGAGGTATTACCCATTGTTACTTTTAGGTGCTTTGTGTTTTATGCTTTATATTCTCATTCATAAGGATCTTGAGCTATGGATATATGGTTTTGGAGGGTTCATTTGAGGAGTGTTGGCATGCTTATCTCCTTATGCATTATGATTACATTCAGTGATGTTGAGTTTAGGAGATGTATTGGACTTATTTCCTTCATTGGGAATGGATTTAGTTTGATCTTCTTTGGTTATGAGAGGCTTACATCCATGTTGATTACATGATACATATGTTATGTTTGATCTTGGAGATTGAACGGTTGGGTGTTGTTATGAATTTTATTTTGGGGTGTTGTGGAGGAGATCATACTTGACATAGTTGGCTTTTAGAGGTGTATGTAGGAGATTTTTCTTATAGGTTATTGATATACAGGTTTGCATATCAATGTGGATGATTCCTTAGTTCTACATGATGTAGTTTACACTTTCTATATGATTCTATTGGTAGACTTGGTATGCCTTGATCTTTTTCAGATTTTCATTACCCATGTAGTGGGAACTCTTGGATGTGTATGCCATTCTTTGACAGGTTTTGCATATGGAGTTTATGATTGTAGTTTATGGGTGTATATGTTTATGGAATGAGTTTACTATGTTTTGTATACCTTGGAGGTATGGAAAGTTGGATGAATTGGAACTTGTTGTGGGTGTTATTTCAGCTATGGGTTTGGGTATCTTGATGGAGTACATGGAGCACTTTGATTCCATGATGGTATATGTGGCTATATAGATTGTTCATTTGATTCATGTTTTGAGGTTACTTGTTCCCTTTATGCAATATATACAACAAGTAGGAGAATGTTACGAAAAGGTGTGTTGTACACCTTGCATTATGTATTTAATGTAATTATTCTTGGGGCCACTTAGTGTTGCATGTAACATTGGGACATAAGTTAAGTTGAAAAAATGTAATTATTTAATATTGGGGAAAATAATAAATAAAGCACCCAATATTAAATAAGGGGACATGGTTTATAATCTCATGGTTTTAGTCACATGGTTTTGTGTAATACCATTTAGTGGTTTTGTGGGAGCTTGCTTTTATAAAAGAAACCAAAAAGGTAGTTATTGTAAGATGAAATTTTGCATGTTAGCTCTGGTTAGAATTTGTGAGGGTTTGAAGCATGGCACAGGATGTGTGGTTGCATGCTTGTTCACATGGATTTCTTGGAGAGATCTTGTTGCTTCAATGGTGTTCATGGAGACTTAGAAGATGTATTGTAATATTTATTGTTGAATAATACATGAGAGATGGATGCTTTTGGAGGCTGGGTTTTTTCCCTCTTGAGGGTTTTCCTAGGGTATATCTTGTGTCATATTTTCATGGGTATGTTGTCTATTCTCTTGCATGTGGATTCTGAATACTTAGATGTATAGATTTCTTTATGGGTTATGTGGAAATTGTCTTTAATTGGCTGTAAGTTTCCAACTATAATCCTATTTAATCCTATGTCTCACCTTAGCTATATAACCAAAGGTTTCTCATTTGTAAATCAATTCTATTGGATTTAATTCCATTGCAATCTTGAGCATTACATATTGATATCTCTTGTTCTTTCATGAAGTTCCTAGATATTGGGTGGCTATAATCTTCAACCAAATCTTGCATGGTGTAGAGCTATCTATCAACTCTTACAAGAGCTTATGGGATTGATTATTGTTAGTATTTATTGATAGATATAGGTTGGAAATAATGGTGTATCTTAAAAAATCGAGTAAGTGTGTCAAATGATGATTTGGAGAATAAAAAAGCTTGATGGAAATACTAAATTTAGGGGTTTCATATTTGTGGCTTTCTATTACAAGTTCAAATTAGAGCTTGTTGGTGCAAATCTAAGCTCACCATTGAGTTCAAAGGGTTCAAGAAAGTTATTTTTTCCTTTTATTTTGTCTAAATAAGACATATGAGGCCAAATCTATGAGGGTTTGAAGCTGAAGTGTGGTTGCCAAATCTAGGAGGTAGCTACAATTTTGGAGCATTTCAGGTCAAAACATACCTTGCCATTGTGTCCAGGAGGCCCAAAAAACCCAAGATCAGCTGTCAAATCATGAAAAATGAACAACTTTCCTAACCTTGAGGAAAAAATCTCCCCCTTGACATTATATGACTAATTATTACAAGCACATTGTTTGCAGAAACAATTTGGTAGGTTGAAAAAAATTAATCTATAGGTGACAAAAATTTTTAATAAATTTTTTGGTTTAAAATATTTAGTAGGGAATTTTATAAAGAAATCAATCAATTTAAAAAAAAATATTTGTAGGGTACATGGGATAGTTTTTAGATTGTACCCTATCCCATGTCTGTGGTATCCAAGCCCTTCATAGTCACAATGTGGCGAGACCACAGTGGGCCATGCAACCCCACATCCCCTCCTCCACATCAATAACCCATAAGGTCAACATTTTAACACCTAACCTACAAATATTCCTAATTCACCAAAGATCCCTAAGAATATTCTATTGATAACTAGCAGATAAAATATACCGTATGTGATAAAATATTCCATTGTGATGGGTGGAAAATCATCAAATTTAAGCCAATAGTTTGTTGATGTTAGCACTACGTTAGCAATGATATCAACACTCATTTGAAAATTTTGGGCCCCCTCTTCATTGGAGTTTTTAATTTTGTATTCCAACTTCGAGAAGGCCATAACTCAATCATCCGACCTCCTTTACTCGAGCATTTTTTGGGGTAAAATTTCATGCTATTTGGAGTGGTGCAATTGGTTTTTGATTTTGGTGCTTGTATTTTTTAGAAATTATATATTCTCATAGGTGTTACCGATCCATTCTCATTTTTCAGAACTTCCGAGGCTCTGCTCTTGAGCTCCTATGGTAACAATTTTGGGTGATTTTTTTTGAAAGTGCATAATTTTTTGAGTACTTTGCAATGGTGTGATCAAATTGATCCCATTCTTTGTAGAAATTTTACTTTGAGATTGGGGCCAAATTTGACAATCTGTAAGCACTAAGATCAAGTCCACTTCACTATTTTTTGGCAAGTGGTACCTATAATCGCACTGAATATACAGTGCTACAAACCATATATTGCTTGGGGGGTTTCCTAATTGAGTAATTTGGGGGGGGGGTAATATCGTAGTGGTTGATTGATTTTTTTCTTGGTTTGTGTTCTTGCAATGGGGACATCTCAAATTGAAATCCTAACTCCTAATTATGCTACTTATAAAAAATTAGTATGGAATTATCTCACGGGGAAGAGTCTTATAGGCTATCTAAAGGAAACTATTTCTCAACCTATTGATGCTAAATAATTGGAAAGATGGGATATTGATTGTGAGAAAACACTTGGATTCATATGTTCATTAGTATCATTTGATTTACAATTTCATGTTGAATCATGCAAAACACCTAAAGAGGCTTGGGAGGCATTTGCGAAATTGTATGGTAAAACTGATAAGATTAGGGGTATCAAATTGATAATGCTTTACCTATCTAGTCATTACTAGGTCCTATTTACGTGTTAAGTTTAATTAGGTCCTAGGATGAAATCTTTCTAGAAAGTGAACCCTACATGTGCAAATTTTAAGAAACTAGGGCATTATGAACATCAATGTTATTGAAAATAGATTGATGAGTTGAAGCATCTTCTTAAGAAGCATCAAATCAATGAGTATTCAACATCAAAAGCTTCATCTTCTTATTCTTCTTCAAAGTACAATAGACATAAGGGAAAAACACTTGTTGCAGTTGCAGATTTTGAGTCAGAGAGGTGGATACTCAATTCAAAAGCCTCATATCACATGGCTTCATCATAGAGTATGTTCTCTTCATTTGAGCCTTTTTCATCACCACACATCCTGATGGCTAACAACACATATATGCATGTTTATGGGAAGGGATCCATTGACATGGATGATGAAGCATTTAATGATGTTCTTTTGTGCCTTAATCATCAACCAATATCCTTTCTATCTATCAAATCACACATGGTGTACATAGGAAAGAGTGTTGAGTTCAAACCAAATTATATCATAATCTGAGAATTATATAGTAGAGATATAGTTGTAGTTAGGGAGGTTGATCATATATCTTGAGTCTACACCTTCTCACATTTTTATCCTACTATTGATTCAATAGATTTTCACATTGAGGCATCTAGTGTGGATACCTTTGAGGAGATTCAGTATGGTCATTTGAATCTTTATATTGTTTCATCAATTGAGGATCTAGTGACATGTATTGATATTCCATATCCGTATATTTTTGTACTTGAGGATGTTTGTGTTGCCACAATTTTGGCTCCTTGTGATTTAGTGCAAAAGGAAATTCATCATCTTCCAGAGATGGCTACTTGGGATGAGTACTTGATAGACATTGTTGGTTTGTTTAGTGAGTCCCACATTTTAGATTTGGGAGACATCATTTATTACATTTATCTTCTCTTTGATGAAAATGATCCCTCTTCAGTTGTTGTGAGGGAATATTTTAACCCTCTTGTTCATTCTCTACTTGATAATTCTTCATGCAGTTTGACATGAGTGTGCATTATTTTGGACAACATTTGGAAGAGGCTTATTTTTATTCAAAGGAGGTATCCTTGTCTTTGGATTGTGTTTTACAATCGTTTCTAGGAGATTTTGGATTATGTTCTTTGACAGTGTGGCCTAGAATGCCTATTTGGAGGGTGACAACTTTCAACATTGACATGGAGACACTTGAACATTATTCAAAGATATCATATATCATATTTCTTCCCTCATATTCCTTTCAGGAATGAGAAGACATCCTACATACCATCTTGGTTTTTTTTCTTCCTAAGGGGAAGAAAATTGTTCAACGCTCTTGGATCATCTTCTGCATTCAATGTCAAGCTTCTACCATCATTATAGGAGGCTCAACATTGAGGGGGGGTTACATGGTCTACCTTCTTCTTCTCTCTTATGGGGGTCTTTTTGTTGGCTTTCTCTTTGTGGTATATTGTCCTTGATGACAAAACTAATTGGTGATTGGTCTAATGACTAATGATACTTGGCGGTCTTTGTGTTTAGTTTGGCATATTCAATATTTTGGTGATCATGCTTTGGGTTGATGCATTTGGGTGCATTTTTTCATCACATATTGTGGTACTAATCATGTTGAGCTTTATGTGCAATTAAAATTTATTCAGGTGGTATTAGTTTTCAAGTGATACCATGGAACAGTTGAATTCATTTTTGACAGATTGGCACTTCTTTATTGTACAATAGGTATATTTTTTCAGTTGTTCATTATCATTTTGATCATGGCATCATTGACAAGATTCATTATGTCTTCATGGAAATTCTATTGGTGATCTTCATGGCTGTCTCACAATTCTCTGATTAGTTTGGTGTATATGTTAACATGCTATACATATAGCTTCACAAGGGTTATTGCATTATACATGAGGTGGAGATGTTTGTATTGTTACACAGTCAGTCTTGTATCCTTGAGTTGGCTACTATAGCTTCATAAGCAATGGTATTGCTTAGAATTTTCTTATCATTTCTTATAAAAAGTATTTCGACATTCTTGGGCCTTCACATGTTATATGGATTCACATTTAATATTCATTTATATCTTGGCATATTGTTTACTTGTGTTTACTTGTGATATAAGTTGGTTGGAATTAAGTTATTTCTATTTTTTTTTAAAGTGCTTTAGCACTTGAGGCCGAAAATATACACTACATGGTTATCACTTATAAAGTGATTGGCAAGGTGGCATGTCTTTGAAGGTTGATCATGTTTCGGGCTTACTCATTGCACAACAGTTAATACATATTTTTTAGAGACTTGGGTTGTCGACATATGTATTATACTTGGTTTGCTTACTTGGCAGTGACAATATTATTGTTTAATGAGTATGTTGGCTGTGTTGACTTGGAAAACACGCGCGAATTATGATTTGGCACTCATTTAATGTTTCATTGTGTTGGTGACATGGATTTCAAAATGATTGTAATATGATTTTTTGGATTTCAAGTTTCGTTCATTTTGTTTTGGAGTTTCGACGAAGGGAGAAATAGGGTAAAGAAAAAGAACTGAACCCTAGCACCACCATGGTAGAATTATAGTTGCATATTGAGCAAGGTTGTTGTGGTATTCTGACATGATTTTCAGTTACGTTGGTCTTTGATGGATGGAAAGATAGTTGGTGGTCTTCGCTTGAGTTGGAAGCAGTAGTTTGGGCAGTTTTCATGAAGAAATTCAAGGTTTTTGTTTGCAGGGTAAATCCACCATGACATAGGTAATATCTATGCATTATTTTGATCTTTCAAAGGTAAATCTGGTAAATGAGAAGTAAAAGAGGAAAATAAAACTTTGTTTTTAGTTTTGAATAAATTTCTTAACTAATCTGAAACTACCTTGAACCCAAGTGTAAACTCAAGGGTTTCATCTCACAGTGGCATTTCATCTTCATATCATTGATTTTTTCATAAAAATACTTGATTGGCATCATGATCAAATATTATGTTTCTTACTAGTTCATAAACTCTAGTTATTGAATACGGGTTTTCTTGACAAAGATGTATAACTGCTTTACAAACATTGTATATATGCATCTTTTCAAAAACACATAAAAATGTGATGTGAAGGGAGGAAATAGTCTGGATAGAGTATTGCTTATTGTGAAATCATTCTGTAAAAAGAGAAAAGTGGGCTCATATTGTTTTCATCTCTGGTTGTATTACAAAGATTATTTTTGAATTGGACATTATTGCAAAATCATTTTGTATCCTATTGTAATTTTATGACTGCAAAGAATGATTGCAGTTATAAGGTTTTGATGGGTTGCAATATCTTGAATGCTTGATGAATTTGGTGTGTCAGAAAGATTATGGGAGTTGGTGCTCCACATTGTTATAGAGTTGGTGCTCTTTGATTAATAAAAGGGAAATTTTAGCAAGTGGTTTTTAATACCCCAAGAGGGTTTTTCCACTCAGGAAATATTTGTGTTATGTGATATTATTTATCTCTCATTCCGTTTCATGTTAATGTGCTCATTCAGTCAATGCTCTGATACTTTTAGTGTGCTCAAAAGGTTCTTATTTCAAAAGTTTTTCATGCAAAGTTAAAATCCTTTTGTTAAGCAAATTAAAAGTGCATTGGGAAAAGTTGTAGTTTTGTTTCAAAAGCACATACAAGATTGTTCACACTCTAATTGAACAATATCATATGATGCTTTTAACATGAGTTGTAAATGTTAATCAAGTTTCGTGTCAATCTGATTTTAAGTGTTAATGTACACTTGCATGAACAAGTCTGCCACATTGAGTTTAAATTAGTAACAAGTTTCGTTGTGCTTTTAGAGTCAAAAATTAAAAAGTATATCACTCTGATTCACCCCCCCTCTCAGAGTGAATCCACTTCCAACACTTTTCCCTTAAATGGGGTTTTTTCCCCTTCTCATACATCATTGAGAACATTTTGTATTGTCATCTCTCTTTTGGGGAGGATTTTTTTCCTTTTCTCCATTTGTGAGAGATTTCATTTGCATTTGTACATGGGTACCTAGCATAGCCTCATAGCCGAGACCCATCCTTTTATCATTTACATAATAATAAACTATTCCCTAAGTTACATTTAAGGGGGGGTGTTGGTATAAATAGGTGTTTACCTATCTAGTCATTACTATTCCTATTTACATGTTAAGTTTACTTAGGTCCTAGGACCTGGAATCTTTCTAGAAGGTGTTAGTTGTCATTAGATCTTATCTTATCTTTTGACTTTTAACACATATGTCCTAGGTAGATGTGATAAGTTGCCACATGACATAGGATTAATAAACTTGTCATAATCTTGTTTAATCCTATGCCTCACCTTAACCAAGGGGTTCTCATTTGTAAATCAATTCTATTGGATTTAATTCCATTACAATATTGGGAATTGCATATTAACCTCTCTTGTGCTGTCATGAAGTTCCTAGATCTTGGGTGGCTATAATCTTCATCCAAATCTTGCATGGTACATAGAGCTATCTATAAGCTCCTACAATTTAACCAACAATAAAATATTTTTTTATAAAATCTGTGACAATTTAGGTAATCTTACAACTTGCATTATTTACCAAATTTTAAATCCCCAATATTAGTTATTCACCATTAAAAAATCCATGATAAAGAAATATCAAAACCTCTTTCCACATTCACCACCACCCATGTTAATTCTAATGTCACTAGTCCCATAATAAACCTTGTTGTTTGAGGAGCTTCCCAAAATATCACTCTACTTGCTAAGAGACATGACATTTACATAGTCCTTGATAGTGCAAGATAATGCTTTTAGACTTTATGATATTTAATTTTACATCTATATTTTGTATCACTCCATTAGGATGGGGATGAATTGAATGGTGATTATAGACTCACCTCCCTAAAAAAGAGGAAAAGGAAGGACTAAAAGCTAAGCCACCAAAAAAATTCTCAAGACACATAATGAGAAGCAAAAATACAAGGAGGCACCAAAGTGGAAGGATAGAAGCAAGATTGAACCACAAAAAAAAGAAGAAGCATGCATATTAATAAAAAGGTATATAAATAATATCTAATAATACAAATAAGAATCCCCCAAGACGAGATATTCTATACACATATAAATGCTATTAATAATAATATTAGAGTTAAAGTAGAAATAATATTGGAAAAGAGAAACACACAAAAAAAATCAAAATATAAAAAGAAACTTAGAAGATAAAGAGAATAAGATAAAAAAAAAAAAATGTCATCAAATTTATAGAGAAGAAAGGAGAAGTAAATCCTACATGAAGAAAATACAACATAAAAAAGATAAAAGAGTAGAGGAAAGAGGCCACTAAAATCATTAATATTGATTTAAAACTTAAAAAATAACATAGAGAAGATGCCTAATTAAGGTCATGTAAGAGAAAAAGAGAGCTAAAGAATTAGAAAAAAGAACAAAGGGAGGAGAGAGAAAAGAATGATAGTGTAGGGTAGAGGGGAAAGGGTATCCATGAAGGGGGAGAAGGAAAACTGGGAAAACCCAAGGGGGAGTTGGAATAAAGAGAAAGAAAAAGAGAGATGGACCTTGTTAAATAGGGACACAACATCAAAGTTAACTAAGATATTATTCACATATACCTTTTTATGTTTGATGAAGTCAATAAAATTGGCAAAATATTTAATGAGATATAGATAACCCCACTAATAGTGAGATGATATTAGCAAGGTAGTTTGCTAGTTTATATCTCAAGGAGATGGTGGTGACAAAAATAGGCCTAGGAGGGATGCCAATCTTATGAATATTTGTAAACCATAAATGTGGGGAATGATTTATTTCTTCTTGGTAATATCAAAAGAAGAATGGGAAATGACAATTTTTAATCTTTTCATTTGAGAGATAGGGTTATGGGAAAGGGACTTATATCTTCCACAATTGGTAAGGTGGTTGAGCATTTTGGAGACGTAGTTATATTTATTCAAGATGACAATGAAATTACCTTTGTCGACTTTAGCAATGATGATATTTTATTTTTTGCAAGTTTTTTGAAGGTAGGAATCTCAGATTTAGGGAAGTTACATTTAGGGGGATTGACATACCATATAGTGAATGCACAATATTATTTGAGCTCATTAGCCATGTTATTTTGTAATGATCTTGTGAACCAAGATTCCAAACTTGCACAAACATGAGAAAAAAACACTATATTAGATCAAATGCAAGGTTAGTATCATGATTCCTCAAGAAATCCATTTGAGTTGCAAAGGAAAAGGAATGAAATGAAGAACACAACAAACATGAACCAAATATATCAAATCCTATTCTAATGCAAAGCAAACTCTTAATCTCTTGAGGGAATTGGTGCCAATTTGATGTGAAAATTGGCCCTTTCCTGATTCCAATGATGTAAAGTAGATTCTTGATGGAGAATGATCCACTTGATGAATGCTTCCAATGTGCTCCAAGATGAAAATCTGCATAACCTTGCTATGAAACAATGAAAATGATGAACACTTGATATGAAATGGATAAAATTAGCTCTCAATGTGAAGAGAGTAACTTTGCTCTAAGTTATGGATGCAAAATACAAAGAGAAGCCTTCTATAAATAGAAGAACAAGATGAAGGAATGAGAAAAATAGATGAATGTGGGAGCATTCAACATCCAATGGGCAAGTGCCACTTGTCAAGACGTGAATGGAGGAAGCTTGAGCACATTTTGGAGAATGTGCAAAGAGGGTGAGTTTCAAATTTAAAAGATGGCTCGAAGGATGAGGTGAAAGGTGAAGTTAATGTCACATGGTTCAAGAAAAGGACTTTTAAGAGATGTTAAATGCCATGTTTGGAGGACAAAACCTTTTGGGAGGAGATTTCAAATTTGAGGAATATTCCATTTTTGATGCATTTTTTTGAATGAAAATAGATGTTTTATAAATTAATTAAATTGATTTTCATGTGCAAGTTGCAAAATCTAGAGGATTTGATGGATTAAGACTAAGATTAATTAGGATTTGATTAATTTAAAGGAGATTAGCTGATTTGACCATTTGATTTAGATTTTTGGATTTAAATAAATCAAAATGAGAGGAATAATGATTTTAGACTTAATTAAATAAGATTTGATTTATTTAATTAAAGAGGATGGTGTTAGCTTTAAATCAAATAAAGATTAATTTATTTAATTTAAATGAGATGACTTTAGAGATTAATTAAATAAAATGAATTATTTAATTAAAAGAGGGACTATAGGATTAATTAAACAAAGTGATTTATTTAATTAATAGGAGATGATGAATTAATAAGATAAACAATTATTTATTTAATTAAGAGATGAAATGTGATGAATTTAATTAAATATAGATTATTTAATTAAATGATTAGTAGAGAGATGATTTAGGACGAACTGGTGTTAGTAAAATCAGGATCAGGTGCATGTACATTTTACGTGTCTACAGATCTCATGAAATTTTCAATTTCAATTAAAAATTCTATTTAAATAATAGAGAATACAGTAATGGAAAACCCCAAGTTGCTTTTAAGAAAGTTCCAAGATGGTAAATCAATATAGATATCCATGAGGTTGATGGCTAATTTGTGTTACCAACACTAAATAATTTTTGAAGATAAGTTAATGGTTCTCATATTATGAGGTAGTTGAAGATTGACAATCACCTCCCACAATGAGAGATAGAGTTAGAAAATTTGGGTAAGGGAGGTGAAAAGGTGAGGAGGGATCCACAAGAATGGGGTACCTTGTCACTATAAGAAGGAAAAGTACCACCACAAACATGTTTAAGAGGATTGACATGACCTCGACCAATAGGCAAAGCATGGAAGAGAGGAGAGAAGTTCCTCCCATGTGGGAGACAAGAGGGGTAGGAAGGATGGAGGGGATTGGCTCAAGTTGTACAAAGAGAAGAATTAAAAGAACAAAAGGAATGATAGAATCATAAAGAAGAACCATGATAAGATATTGTGGCACATGAGCACATACTAGATAATTGATGTTATGAATAATCATTAATTGCACAAGATAAGATTGGTTCAATAAATAGCCTCAGTTTAATGGACACTTGTAGAGAAGAGATATATTTTTTAGGAACTAGGGTTGGGGGGTGAGAAATGTCATTATCAAATATTTTATGAACATAAGAAATCCACCATCTTTTCAATGGAATCTGGAAGAAAAAAGAGAGCTTCACCATGAACTAGAGTCAAAGGGTGAGAAACATCATCACCAACTATATAGAGAAGAAATAAATTTTCCTAAAACCCAGGTTGAAGGGTAAGTAACATTATCACCAAGCATAGGATCAAGATAAAGTGAAAAGTTATTCAATGTCAAGCTAAGGTATCTTTAGATTGAAACAAGATGGAGGATGAAGCAGTCTCCATTTTAATGTTATTAGAAATAGAGGAATTAAAAAATACCATAGGTTTGGAATAATTTCTTGGTGAGTCCAAGCTACCATTCTTTACATGTCACACTGGTTCCATATACTTTTGGAGAGGTTGGGTGGCTTTGGATTGATCATGGATAGAGGGAAGAAATAGTGTGATAGGGACCCCATAAGGCTAAAGTTGACTGAGGGGTGGAGAAATGATCTAGATAATATTTGGAAAAGTTTGAGGTAGTGAAAGAGGCATTTGACCAAAAAAAACATGCTAAGGATAAGGAGAATTAACATGGACATGGGTTTGGTTTGATGAGGTTAAGGGCACATATTTTGAGGAAGAGGATCGATATCAAGAGGAGATAGAGAACTAGGAAAAGTATATTAAAGAATTCCATGTTGATTGAAATGATTGAGAACACTAGAGGAGGAATGAGGGTTGATTGTTTGAAAGGTGTGATGAACATGAGTACTAGACATTGTGATGTTTCTCATAAACAAAATCCAGGAACATTCTTTTTTTCTTCTCTTCTAATATGGTTTTGAGACCCTATCCCCCTTCAAAAGATGTGTTCAATTTGATCCATAATTCTAGATGGGGAGATGCAACCAAATCAAGATGAATGAACAAGATCCTTTAAGAGATCTAACTAATGGTAAGCCTAATCATTTTGATGACCAATCTTAGGAGAGATAGGTAAGAATGAAAAAAATATTATGTCTAAGGTCTCTACAAATGGTGGGAAATTTAAACAAAAGATGTAAAAACATTGGAGTCAAAAAAACATTTAAGGAAGGAAAAGTATACAATGCTCTTTGAAAATTTTATCATCAACTTCTCGAGAAGATTGAATTTATAACAAATTTACTTTCCATGAAAGGAATCAATTAGAGACATGATATTTCCAAAGTACAGGATAGTGTGAGATTGTTCTTTTAAATTTTTACTACATATTTTTACGTAAATGTTTTTGATCACTCTCCATGATCCTTCATCAAGATAAGGAAGAATTGAATGGTAATTGTAGACTTGGCTCCTTAGAAATGAGGGGAAATAAGGAGGAGTAGAAGCCAATACACCAAATAAATTATGCACAAGACACACTATAAGGAGTATAAATACAAGTGATTCAATAACAAAATCAAGAACAAACCACCCACGTTCAAAAAATAAAATAAAAGGAAGAGGAACATACTAAAGGAACCTAATCAATAGTTGAGAAAAAAATCTAAAATAAAAGAATCACAAATAATAAATGATCTATAGATAATAATGTAAATAAGAACCCCTTAAGAGGGGTTACCTTGAATACATACACAAGCTATTAGTAATGATATTTAACTTTTAAAATAAAAATAATATTGTAAGAGAGAAACATGAAACAAGATCAAAATATAAAAAAATATAGAAGATAAAGAGAAAAGATAAAAAATAAAAAATAGGTCAAATAAGCTACATAGAATAAATGAGAGGAAAATATTAGATGAAGATAACATACTACAAAAAAAGATTAAAAAAAGAGTAGAGGAAAGGAACCAAGGTGAGACTAATATCAATTTAAAACTAAAAAAAAAAAAATATAAAAGATAACCAAAAGTTAATGTAGGGAAAGAGAGGAAAAAGGTAAAGAAATAAAATAAAAATTACAAAGGGAGGAGAGAGGAAAGAAGGAAAAGGTAGGGGAAGAGGGAGAAAAAGGGAACCAAGAGGGGGGAGAAAGCAAAAGGGGGAAACCTAACTAGGGAGTTGGAATGAAGACGTAAAGAGAAAAGTCAAGAGGAAGAAGAGGGGTTTTGGAAGGAATTTAATAATGTCTATGTCAAGAAAAATTTAAGCTCCAACTCTTATCATGGTTGAGATTAGTAGGATAGTTGGTGATTTTAATGGCTTCCTTGAGTTTATGTTCAAAATAATAATCTTCATTTATTAGGACTCAAGTCTTCTTTGGGTAAATTTGGTGCTTAAAATCAGAAGAGTATTCCAAAAGAATCAATTTAAACATTTAGTCATGCTTAATATCTACACTATGCTCTTTGATCCTTGTGATGATAAAATGATCCAACTCCCTAATATAGGGCACTGACTCATCATAAAAATTGATCTTGTAGATCCCAAGATTAAGATGAATTTATCTAGGATATTTGGAAGAAGGAATAAGAGGTTAGATGGAAGAATGCAATTTGAAGGCACATTTAATACCCATTTTAAGGATTTTAAAAATCTTATCAGAGATGCCTTCAATAAAGGGAATGATAGTAATAGGGAGAACATATGAGCCATCAACCTTTGGCTTAGGATTATAATAATATTTTTCTTGTTTAAAAGTTCTAGCTATGTGCTTATTACAATACCCATTCAATCTAAAGACTTTGGTTAGGTGGGAAGCTCTAGATCAATGTGATCAACATCACAAATGTGAAAGGTCCTATTAGATAGCATCTTTAAGACTTTGGATTTTTTGGTAGGGTGGTGATGTGAGCAGGCATTAAATAGAGGTTTGTATGGGTAGTTTTTCTCAAGACCAGACGAGTTAAAGAGCAGTCAATTTTTTTTATGAGAAGGATATTTAAGGGAGTTGGTTGTTATTTTGAAATTCCTTGGTAAACTTTATCCTCTTGATAAGTTGTTAATGTGAGTGTGGAAATCTTTAAATGAGTTGAAGTTGTGAGGCCAACATATGGTGGTATCATTCACAAAGCATTTCCACCATCTCAATTTGACGTAGAAAGAATTGGGGGCTAGGTTTTCAAAGTGCTCCATGTAAATATTGGCTACAAAAGGAGAAAGAGGGGATCTAATAGCCACTCCATTGACCTACTCAGCCACAACTCTTTGGAAAGGGAAGGTGGATTGAAGGTAAATCCCAATGAGAGAGGCAATTTAATTATTGGTCTTGAATCTTATAATTTTGTTGAAGATGACGACCTTGGTAAACAAGGACAAAACATCAAAGCTAATTAAGATGTTGCTCACATATACATTTTTATCTTTGATGCACGTAACTAAATTGGCAGTTTCTTTAATGAAAGAGTTAGATTGCCTCACTGATGAGATGATGTTGACAAGGTTAGTTGTTAGTTTGTAGGTCAAGGAGTTATGGTGTTCACATTATGCCTACGTGGAATGCCAACCTTATGAATCTTGGCAAACCATAAATAGGGAGGGTGATTTCTTTATTAGGCATAAGCCACTTCTTGGTGATATCATCAAAAGAATGGGCAATGGCAAATTTTACTTTTTTAAAGATTTGTGAGATAGGATTGCAAGAAGGGGTTTTGAATTTTCCACTATGGATTAGGTGGTTAAACAATTTGAAAACATAGGTCGCTGATGGTTGACAACCGACCGCAAATAAGGATTGGACAAGTTAGAAAATTTGGGTAAGGGAAGAAGGGTGAGGAGAGAGCCATGAGGGTACTTCGTCATTAAGGGAAGGATAGGTACCACCACAAACATAGTTAAGAAGATTTACACGATCCCAACAAATAGGAGCATGAGAGGGAGGGGAGAGGTTTTCGCTGGGTGGCATACTAGAGTAGCAGGAAGGACGAAGAGGAGTGGCTAAAGGTGTACATAAAGAAGAAATACAAGAACAAAAGAATGATAAGAATGATAAGACGCATAGAGAAAAACGTTGAGAAGAGATTGCGGTAAGTGAGTGCATAGAGAATTGATGGTCAGAAGAGACGTTACTTGCACAATACAAAATTGATTCAATAGACGCTTGTAGAGAAGAGATAGCTTCATCAAGACCCGAAGTCGAGGCGCGAGCAATGACATTACCAACTACACGAAAAGGAACATTAGAGATTTGATGGATATGAGCGACATTATCTAAACAATCTACCAGTCTTTCAATGGACGTTGGCAGAGATGAGAGAGCTTCACCAAGAACAGGGGTCAAAGGGTGATCAATGTCAGCACCAACCGGAGGAGCAAGAGAAAGCGAAACTGTAATATGCCAACCCAAGATATCTTTAGCCTGAAATGAGCTGGAGGAAAGCGAATCTCCCTTTGAACACAATAAGAAATAGATGAATTCAAAATGACTACTGGCTTGGAATCGTTGTTGTGTAAGTTCAAGCTACTGTTGTTTGCACCTCACACCAGTTTTACAGACCTTTGGAGAGGGGGTGGCTTTGGACCGATTAGGAGTAGAGGGAAGAGATAGTGCAACATGGATCCCATCGTTGTGGAAAATTCATTGCATTAATATTTTTAAGACTTTGAATTATTTTTGCAAAATAATAATTTTCACCGCATTAATAACATACCATTAGTCTTTTGTATTTTTTTTTTTGAAGTTTTGGAAATATATATTAAAAATGCTAATGCGATGAATTTTCTGCGGTGGTTAATTGCTAGTGGTGAATTTTCCTTGATGCCAAGTCAAAGATGACCAATGTGTGGAGAAATGATTAAGAGAAGCTTTGGGTGAGACCAAGGTGGTGGAAGAGGCATTTGATAGAAAAACACGTTGAGGACAAGGAGAAACACGAAAGGCATGGGGACTGGTTGGGTGAGGCTGAGGGCACGACTTTTGAGTAAGAGGATCAATATCAAGAGGATATGGAGAACTAGGAAAAGTCTACAAAAGTAGCCCTTGATGACTGGAATGCTTGAGAACACTAGAGCAAGAATGAGGGTTGACTATTTGTGGGGCATGAAAAGTATGAATACGTGACACAAATTGAGAAGCTATGAAGTCACCATCTTCAAGGTCCGAGGGGTTCACATTATCAATAGGGGTCTTCTTATGTGAAGGTTGAACATCCTCTTTTGCTAGAAATCACAAATTTATCTTCTTATTCAAAGGTGGCATCTTTTCTTTGGATTTTTGATAGGAGAGCCTTGCAAAGATTCTCTTATCCTTGGAGACTAGGGTTTAATCAACTTTAGGCAGCACTAATTTCCTTCTCCTAGGGTACCTTTATTTCAATTTTGGAAAGTTTTGGGCCTTTAGAACCATCATTTTATGGTTTAATTTTCTTCCTTCCTTTGGGATGGGTAGCATGAAGAATAGGGGAGTTTGAGGCAATTGTTTACCATGGGTTTGGTACATATCTAGGGAATTTATTACTGTTTATAAAGGTAGTAGATCAATCCCTAATGTAGGGGAATAGAGGCTTTACTAGTTGTAGACACTAAAAAATGTCCCAAATGATATCATGCACTCGAAACATGTATACTAACATCATTTCCTCTTAAAACACATCCTCCTTTCGCTTAATTGATTAAATTAGCCTAGCTATATAATTAATTGCATCTTTTGCATCTATTAACCTAATTCATTTAATCGGGTTAATTCCCCCCTTTCACGCTAACATTTCGTTTCATTAAATTAAATAAATCAAACTATTTAATTTAATTCCTTAAATCTTCTTATTTAATTAAAAATAACCCTAAGCTATTTAATTAAACGCCATTTCACCTTTCCTCCATTCATTAAATCATTTTATAATAATGAATATCATTTTAATTCTTCTAAATTCCCCTAATTGCATAATTAACATTGTGTAATTATCAATTATTAACTAATCTAATTTCCCCCCACTTGCAAGGGAATATTCCTCCTTTTGCACATTCCTCCAAAAGGAATATTCCTTCCCCTTTTGCACAGTTAAACTTTGTTTTAATTTACAAAATATCCCTTTTCCTCACCCATGAGAATATTTCAAAGAATATTCTCTCTCCAATCATTTGAAAAAGGGAATATTTTCACTTAACTTCATATGCAAATGTAAGTTAATTTGAAACTTCTTGTGCAAGTTAACTTTTGACCTCTTGTACAGGTCAAAAGTGTGCTTTTTTGAAGGAATGAGAACCCTTGACTAAATCTCATCTTGCATTCTCACCCGTTGATGAGAATCCATGATCCATGCCTCTAATTTCCTCCATCCTTCATCGTTGATTAGCCTTTTTGATCTCAATCCTCAATTTTTCATTTGCTCTCCTATAAATAGGTCACTATTTGGAGACAAATGAATCCGTTTTTCAAAAAGAAAACTTATGCTGTTGAAATCACTCACACTCACACTCATATTTTGCACATATTTAGCATATTTTAGTTTAAATTAGTTGCATAATAGCTTAGCTTCCATTAATGGCTTCCATAATGCATCCATTTAGTTAATTAGATAACTAGGGTTTGAATCTTTTTTAGTTTAAGTCTCATTTAAATTAGCTTAACATTTGTATATCTGAATCATTTTAGCATAAATCATGCTAGATTAGTTTTTGCATCATGCTCATTTAGATTAAAATCATGTTTTCATCCACATCTCACAACTGTTCCATCATATTTCTTCAATAAAACTGAGTAGAACAAGCTCATTGATTTGCGGAATTGGGAGCCATTCCACATCAACGTGACACCACTCCCAAAATGGGATAAGTTTTGAATGGATTATATTAGACATTTTTTAACGCTTTCATAGTTTAGAATTCTTTGTTTTAATGAATGCCTAGTTTAACTTCAATTTGATTAATCCTATTTAGATTGGGCTTTAGTGGCTTTGTTATTCTTCGATTCTTCATGGATCAAGTGTAATCAACCTATACTAATCCTTCCAATCATATTTTGATGCTAGAAGGGAAAAAATGATCAAATTTAATCAATTTCTATCTCAAATTCCATTTTTTTTGACTTTTGCAGGATACAACAATGCCCAAAATAATTTCAGCGATGCCTTCTTTGGGCATCACCATATAGCAACACTATCATCATAAAAATAGTGACACCTATTTAATATTGCGATGTTGATTAAATAAATGGCAATGTTGAATGCTTTTAGATGTATCAAAGATTTATAAATGGCAATGCTCCCCCAAATCGTGACGCTATTGTCATCACAATTTTTCCACAGAGCGATGCCCAAATTCACCAGAGTGACACTATCATGAACAACACCCAACTCTGGTAAGCAAAAATGGTGATCAATTTTTATCATGTGTCTTAATTTTGTACTTTATCTGAACACTAACATGCCTCTAACGCTGTTATGGTTTTTAGGCTAACTAGGTTTTGCAGGCTGGACAATAAAAGTTAAAGTGAAGAAGCATCTTTTTCTTAAGATCTTATAATTGTAACAAGCATTTGACACTTTTGGGGCAATTATAACCCAATTTCTTATTCTTTTCATTTTACGCTTTAGGACCTCACTAATTTTCATTTAGGTTTAAAAAGAACGCTCAAACGGGACTAAAATTGAACCCTCATTTCATCATTGTGTTTTGGGTTTAAAATTGAACAAGGAAACTTAACATTTCATTTGGTGCATAAAATGAATTCATCTTAGCTTTAAAGGTTAAAATGAATGAGTGCTTGCTTTTTTATGATAAACTTGGAGTGCATATCCAATCCCCTTGCGCTTCGTGCAATCTTGGATGAATAGAAACACTCCAAGTGTACTTCATTGTTTTTGTGCACTTATAGTACATATCTAATCCCCTTGCACTTCATGTGATCTTGGGGGAAGAGAAATGCTTAAGTACACCTTTATGCTTTGTGTCACCCTTAAGAGAGGACTTACTATGAGACACCCTACAACGAGAAACTCATATCCAAGTTCTTGCAATCACGTTTATCGACGAGCTATATTAAAGGTTAGGAAATCGTGAGAAAGTACCTTCTATCCTGGACTATATAACATACTGCGCCTATACTTACCATGCCTTAAGTGGAACGAGAATGGTAGTAAGAGCCTCGAGTGGTAAAGTAGGTGTGTATATGGCTATGTGTTCTTAGTTTGTTACTAAGTGTGATAGGTCGAAAATACTTGTTAGAAAACAAGTAGCAAACAAAAGAGTGCAAACAACAACTATAAATACCCTACACCTCAAGATTGAGAAAATGCTTAACTTAACAAAACAAAATGAAACCTTTTACCTTGTTAAGTTGTCCTTTTGGTTGGCCCTTCGATCTTTGATGTAGTGTATGCTCCCTTGATGGAAAAAGATGCAAGTGTGGATTGTGAGATGGATGGAAAATGGGTAAAAGTGGATGCAAATGCAAGAATTTGGCTAAGTATGGCTCAAGAGAAAATTTTGCAAGAGTTTGGCTAGCATAATGATCTCCCCCCTAAAAGAGAGAAAAGAGGGGGTATTTATAGAAAATTTTGGATTCTCTAAAGAAATAGATGGTTGGGATTAAACCAACAAGGCCAAGATGTAGGGCTATGGTGAGTTGAAAACTCATAAGCCCTCACATCTTAATATGTGGCATGTGAAGTGGCTTGAAAATGATGATGTGTACATGAGTTGGAAGGAGAGTACATGACATGGAGGTACTACATAGTACCTTGGGATTGACACAAGATCTCATAAAGGAGGTACTTGTCCCCATGTGGGTGAAAGGACATGTGAGGAATTAAAAATTCCTCAAATATCCACATGGGAATGAGAGAAGGAATTTAAAATTCTTTGAAATGCATTGAGGGATTAAATGTGAATTAAAAATTCACATGGGGAATGAAGTGCCTTCTGCAAAAGAAAAAATATTTAATAGGGTTGACTTAGGATAAATGACATGGAGATTAGGTTGACCTAATTAAGTGATTAAGGTTTTGCAAGTAATTGATTAGACAAATTAATGACATATTAGGGGCAAGTGGGAGATTAAGAAGAGTTCACATGTGGCTTGATGTGACAAGCCAAAGATCACATGGGGAAGAGAAAAAAAAAATTTAATATTCCTTGGAAGGATAAAAGGAATTAAAAATTCCTTGAGAGGTTGATTAGGCTAGTTAATGAAGGATTAGAGTAGGGTTAAGTGGCTAAGAGAGATTAGAGGTCAACTTGCAAAAGTCGAAGGATGTGACACATCCTAATCAAGGATTAGGCATGTGCACATCCCTAATGATGAGATTATAAGGAATAATTAGGATTGGGAAAGGGATGTGACATATGAGGAATTAAATAAATGTCATATTTATTTAATTCATTTGATGAAAAGGAGGATTAAAGAGATAAGGTATTTATTTATTAATTAAATACCTTAGGGATTTGACATAATTAAGGATATTAATTAAATAATAGCGATATTATTTAATTAATGAAAATAAGGGGATGCTTAGACGAAAGGGGATAAATTTAGATAATTAAGTGTCCAAATTTAGGTGTCTACATTTTTTCCCTCTTTGAGATGGTGTTACGAATTAGCATCATTTCAAAGAATATTAAAGCATAGAACCTAGAAGAAGATGGTTAGATTGGGAAAGATGCCCCAGTCATCAAAGGATTGACTAGGAAGGAAGATGATGGGGGTGAAGATGAAATTTAGGGATTGAGGATGCCCCCTCGAGAGGACATGCAGGTTCAAGAGAACACATGTGTGCTCTTGAAATGGAGGAGATAATGCAAGAGGTATATGAGGAAGAAAGGATGAAAAGGCGGCAAGAGATTGGGAGGGGAGAGTGATGAAGGGTGAATGGATGGGGGGGATTTTGATATATGAGAGGAGGGAGATGAAATGCAATCCAAATGCAATTTTCCATCTTTAGGAGTACTGATTTTTTCTATAGCAAAAGACATGATACACCAAGGTATAAAGGACCAAGGTAGATTAGTGTCTAATGTATGAAACATACACATCAAACAAGAAGAGTATCCCAACACCCAAAAGTCGCGATGACCTTGGTTGGGCCAGGTATTGGGATAACCACAAGCACACAAGGATGCCCCAGTGTAACACAAGACCTCAGGGATCTTGGTGGGTACTACATGGGACAATCGAGAAGACAACAATAAAGAAAAGATCAAGATACACCCCTATGTTGACTAGTCAAAGCACACCATGATATGATGGATCAAGGCGATCATGACAAGTGATGATAGGGAGCTCAAATGATAAGCAAAAGCCAAAATCATCAAAATATCGCAATCAATTTTGAATGTCCTTTGCCATAGGATCAAGGGGATGGATGGGATTGATGAGGTTTGTTAGGAAGGATGCATCCAGTTGAGACCGATGATGGATACTAAACTGAAAGACCGATATGACGCTAGATATTCAGAACCGATTGGATCTACTGATACAAGTGGATCTTGTTTGTTATGAACCAGCTAGATAAGGGCATAGCTCAATGACGTGACACAAGAGACATGACACAAGATAGGAGACTGACACATCCTAGTGACCTAGGGGCTCAGGGGCCAATCAAAGATTAGCCTTGCCTACGTGAAAGCTTAGAGCCCTTGTAGTTCGATAAAAGGCTGACGGCTGAGCAGGGATAAAAGCGGAAAGAGGATGATGAAGATAGATGATGAATGATAAAAGAGCAGATGGAAAAAGCATAAAGACTGATGATAGGCGATAAAGGAAACCTGGGGGTAGATCAAATGATCAACCTTGCCTACATGAAAGCGCAGGGGTAACGTAGTTCGACAAAAGGACCAAAGAAAAATGATGGATAAAGGATGATGAGATAACCCTAGATAAGGGGACAAAATGATGGGACTGATATGATGAGACAAAATAGACCTGTTGGATTGGATAGGATGATGGTGATCACGAAGCTCAGGGATGGGATAGTTATCCAAATCATCAAAAGATGAAGTGGGAGGATGATTTGATGGATAGATGAATGATGAGAAAGGATAGGAGATTGAAAAGATGTGTAAAAGAAGTGGAAGTGATGATGATGAGGTAGATGGAATTGGGTTGCATGGGGAGTAGCCGCTAGCGAGAGACCAATGACAAGGGATTATAAGATGGGATGAGGATAGAGGATGGGAGGAGGAAAATGATTGTTTGGATGGATTGGATAGAGGGATAAGGATTTGGATGAGGAAATGGTTACTAGATGGATAGATGAAAAGGGATGTTATGATGGAAGGATAGGAGGATAAGGATGGGGAGATGGATATAAGGATTGTTTGGAGGAATAAAAGATAAGGATGGGGAGATGGATATAACGATAAAGAGATGAGGATAGGGAAATGGAAGGGATTGATTTGATGGAATGAATGATGTCTCCAAGGACTATATCACAAAGGAAGATAGATGCCCCCACTCTAGGTATGTCATGTGCGAGGAGGCATGAAGGATGCAATAGAGAAGGATAGGCAAATAAAGGAGTGAGATGGATGAAGATAGGATGCGTGGATAAGGAAGGGAGAGTGAAGGTCGCATGATGGGTGGATAAGGAAGGTAGACAAGTGCGAATGAGGAGTAGGATAGTGTGCAGATGAGGGGAATGTATGCTAAGAGGTGTCCAAAGCATGTTTATATGTTTTCCCCTATTGTTATCAAGATCACAAGGATGATGGAAGGATTGGGATAAATGAGATATGCCAAGCAGGATGTGTAGGATAGGTAGGATGGAGGGGATGAATGAAAATGACATATAGCAAGAAGACAGGTGCATAGCTGGAAGCATAGTAGGAAGCATAGCGAATGGAGGGAATGCATATCAGGAAGCTGCCCCCACGTGCAGATGGGGATTTACACATGACTTCTGTTTGCCAGGTTTTCATCATGGTACCTATCCAAGGAGCTTGTTTGCCAAGTTTTCACCATTGGATGGATTATTTCTCTTTACTATTTATTTTTTTTGTTTTTGAATTTTTTTGGATTTTTTGACTTTTTTTGGATTTTTTGACTTTTTTGGATTTTTTTTGACTTTTTGGATAGCATGCGAAAGGAGATAGATAATGATAGGGATGCAAATAAGTGGATTTAGAAGGCATGCAATAAGGAGATGGATGAAGGACTCAAGCATCAAGTTCCATATGAGGTGTTAAGAGCCCATGTTCGAATTGACTGTTGGATGTTGGCACAACCTTATTAGGATAAATAGATTATGCAAGAGGATGCATTAGAGGGATTTGATGGGGGAGATATGTGGGGTAATGGATGGGATGCTGGGAAGGGTATGGATATAATGATGGGGTGGATGTGTGATGGGGTGGTGAGTTTAGGACCAACATTGGCACATATGGTGATGAATGTGAAAATATAAGAGGATTAATGGCTGGAGAATGTGGGGATAATGGAGGAGATGGGATAGTGAATTTCGGGACATAGGGACCCAAAATAGATCTAGGAGAGGGTGGATGAAAATGAATAGCTTTTGGATGAGCAATTTTGGATGTTGTTACAGGTTTTTCATTTGAAGGCATTACATCTTTTTTCTTTTGGATCCACATGGTTTTGATCTTTGCTTTGGTGGGCCTTTGTGGCCTACGGATTTGATTTTGATTTTGATTTTTCTTCTCTTCACCATGTCTTTTAGAGGGGACATGAGGAGTTTTGGATTCATGTGGATGTTTGGATTTATGTATTTTTACTTTAGCATCCAAAGTGCTTTTAGTAGCAATGGGATGGGTGCAAGGATATGGATGATGTAGAGCAATGGAGGTAAAATTATGAGGATTACGTGTAGATAGAGAATGTGTAGGTATGTACCTTTGTTGATCCTAATTAGGGGACATGCGAGAGGGATGTTTATGATGGATGACATGGATAGGTGTTGGATGGATGGAAGGATGAATAGGACAAGATGGAGGAGGTGATTTTGGGATATAAGGGTCCAAAATAGACGTAGTGGGTGGAGGGACATAATGACCCAAGATGGATGAAGTAGATGAAGGATGGGAGATGGTGGATGGAGGGATGTAAGGACCCAAAATGGATGGAGCAGATGAAGGAGGAATATGGATGGTTGTTTTGAGGTGATATGATGAAGGAGGAGGGATGGAAGCATATGATCTGGTGGAGCGATGGGAAGAGCCTATGTTTCTTTTGGAAGAGGCTCGTTGAGGATGTCTAGAGGTTGTACCAACATCTTTAGATTGTGAGTCTTTGGAAATAGGTCCAAGACCTTGCATACAAATTTGTTATTTGACTTGGATGGGCTCTAAAATAACTTTCTCATGAAGGCCTAAACCTTTTCCTTGATAGTTCATGTTCTTGAGCATGCGATCCATGATAGGATTTGTGTTATTCTAAAAACATGATGTGAGCCCATTATTAGGTGGAGGATGATGGGTGGTATATATGCTGTGTTTTTCTTCTATGAGGAGGCCACCATGGAAGAATGTGAGAGTACCAAGGGGATATGCGAGCGATGTGGGGATAGTAGTTGTAGGCAATGATGGGGGATCATGAGAGGGAGATGATGGGATAGCAACATTTGGATGGGTGGTATCAAGAGAGGGAGATGATGGGATAACAACATTTGGGTGGGTGGTATCAAGAGAGGGATTAGGGGACATGATAGGATTTGGATTTGTGGTAGTGGGCTCATGTGATGGAGACAGAGATGGAGTGGTGGAATCTTGAATGACAAGGAGATCATGGGATGGAATGGATGGGGTACTGTGATCTTGAGGTGGACTAGATGGGATGGTAGGATCTTGATCTGGAGAAAGGGATATGTTGGCATGTTTTGGATTAGGCTCTTGACATGACTCATCGTGTGCAGGAGGCATGATAATGGCAGAATATTGGATGGACTCCACAAGTGGGGGAGATGGAAGGATGGAGGATTCATGAAGCTCAAGGGAATGGATTTTAGTGGATTGGATTTGGGTGTCGTCGATGGGGACTCAGTGGATTTAGAGGATGTGATGGTAGGAGATGGGGGCTCAGTGGATTCAGAGGATGTGATGGTTTCGATGGTTTGAGTGTTGCTAGGGGTGGTATCATCAATGATAGGTGTTGGGTGGAGAGGGGTCTCATCACTAATGACAATTTCAAGGTGTGGAGTGGGAGATGTATTCTTTGTTATAAGTCCTTGGAGAAATTTTGGAGTGAGAAACTTGAATACTCTAGGATGAGATGGTGTGGTAGGAGTGGATGAGGGATTATGGATTGGAGGGGGATTAGGACTAGGGATTGGTGGACGAGGATTAGATGGGGGAATGGGATTGGATGCAGGACTGGGAATAGATGGGGGATTAAGATTAGATGAAGGGTTAAGATAGGGGTATTGGAATGGTAAATTAGGACATGAGGATGTGGGTGGTGGATTGTAGTAAGGGTATTGGGATGGTGGATTAGGATGGGAAGATTGAGGTGGTGGATTAGGATAAAGAGAAGTGGATGTTGGATTAGGATAGGAAGGTGTGAATGTAGGATTAGGGTAAGCAGATTGGTATGGAAGATTAGGGTAGTGGGTATATACGGATGAAGGATTGAGATAGGAGGATGTGTATGGGGGATTAGGATAGGGGTACTATGATGGCAGACTAGGATAAGAGGATGCGGGTGTTGGATAAGAGGATGATGCAGATGAAGGTTATGATGGATATGATGGATATCCCTTGTCAAAGGTAGTGTAAGGAGTATGATTAGGCATAGATGAGGGTATAACGGGATAACTCGAAGGGGTGATTGGATTTTAGAAAGCGGGTGGAGAAAGCTTACTAGCAATAATAATGTCAAGGGGATCTATGTCATATTCGTCTTGATCGACAAGACTTTCATTATCGTTGTCGACGTAATTAGGACTTCCCCTGACTACTATTGATGGAGGATAACGATTCATGATGATGAAAGGATAAAGAGGATGGATCAAATATTTTTGGATGGGAATGGACTAAAGCTCAAATCAAGATTTTAGGTTAAGCTCAGATCGGGATTGGATTTAAAGTTTAGATTAGGATGGATGGATGATGCGATGGGATTGATTCTTACGATCGGATTTGATTATCAAAGGATGACTATGACACCGAATCTATTCCAAGATGGAAATAGATTGATTGGGTTGAAAGTGATTAGATAGGGATGTGATTGGATTGGATTGGATCAATCGATGATTGATAAGATCGACCGATGAATCAGATAGGATGATGGAAGGGATTCTAAAACCCATTCAGAGATTACCCTAGGTGACTTAGGATGCTGATTGATCGAATTAAAGGATAAAAGGATGATTGCAACACTGTAACCACTTTAAGATTGAAAATGGATTGATTGGGCTGACGATAATGATTAACTTAGGATGGATGAAAATCCTAAGCGGATGTCGATGATGATGATTAGATCAGAAACTTAGGTCAATTTGGATAATAACCTGAGAATGACTAGTCAAAATGAGTAAACGACTACTTACAACAGATGAATGATTCTCGAAATGAGAAGACGAAAGCTCAGAATGAATGATAGATTACTCAGAATGAGTAAATAGATGATCAAGAGGGATGAACGACTACTCAAAATGAGTAAATGACCGCTCACAATGGATGAATGATTCTCAGAATGAGAAGATGAAGGTTTGGAATAGATGAAAGATTACTCAGAACAAGTAAAGGATTGATCAGGATTGTTGAATGACAGTTTGAAATGATTGAAGGAGGTGTCAAATGGATGAATGTTTACTCGAAATGAGTAAACGGATGATCAGAATGGCTAAACAAGAGTTTGAAATGATAGAAGGAGGTGTGAAGTGGACAAATGTTTACTCAGAATGAGTAAACGGATGATCTGAATGGCTAAACGAGAGTTTGAAATGATAGAAGGAGGTGTGAAGTGGACGAATGTTTACTCAGAACAAGTAAACAGATGATCAGAATGGCTAAACGAGAGTTTGAAATGATAGAAGGAGGTGTGAAGTGGATGAATGTTTACAAGAAATGAGTAAACGAATGATCAAAAAAGAGGGAACGAATGTTCAGAATGGATGGATGAAAGGTTGAAACAAGTAAACGATTGATCATAATGAATGAACGAATGCTCAGATTAGGAGGTTGACATGTGGAATGGATGAAAGGTTGAATAGGATGAAATTGAAGAATATGGAGGGAGGGATCTTAAGATTTGTTTCAATATCCAAAGATCTTGACTGAGATGGGTTAAAGCTTAGATTAGGGTTTTGGTTAAGCTCAGATTGGGATTAGATTAAAGCTCAGATTAGGATTGGATTGAAGCCTAGAATTATTGGAGGATGTGATGGGATTGATTCTACACCAAGTTTCGGGGTTTAAAGGACATAAGGTGTTGACAATCAGATTTTTCCAGATTTGGCAATTTTCAATTTAGGAAACTTCACGGACATACTTTTTGAGAGTCTAGTTTTTTCCCAAAAAATACCTAAAACTAAGATAGGATGAATTTCCAACTAACATCCCAAATCTGAGACATGCATTTTGAGTTATTAATGAAAACGATTTTTCAAAAATTGAAAAAAAACACTAAATTTCGATTTTGAAGGTCAAGATGAAAGTTTGAGGCCCTGAAAATGTGGTGAATCAGGGTTGATTGGGAATCCACATGCCACCTCATAACACAACCACCCATAAAATTTAAGCTCAAACAAACACCCGAGTCAAAAGTTATGGCCTCCAGAAGTTTCAACATAAAAATCAAAATTCTCGAAACGAAGTCTAGGTGATTGGGATGGATGATTTGATGATGGATATGGACTCTAATGATGTTCAAAGTAGCACTTATGTGATTTTGGTGATGAAACGATGAATTTCAGAAAAGTGTTGATGGCAGGTAGACAGATGCTCGAAATGACTAAACAAATTGTGGAAAATGTTGTTTGAAGGGCATGTCCGCTTGTCGGGAGGGCAAGTCCACCTGTGGAGGGCAGGTCCGCCTATCAGGAGGGAAGGTCCACCTGTCGGATGGGCAGGTCTACTTGTCAAGAGGGTAGGTCCGCCTGTGGAGGGCGGGTTCGCTTGTCGGGAGGGCAGGTCCACCCTTGGGTGAAAATGGTAAAAAAATAGCTGTTTGAGCACACAAAACGAGATGGATGATCAGAATGGATGGACGAGTGCTCGAAACGGATGAATGACTCTCAGAATGAGTAAAAAGTGACTCAAAATGGGTGAATGACTCTCAAAACGATGAGAGGGAGGTTCAGAATGGATGGATGTTTACTTGGAATGAGTAAATGATGACCTGAAATGGACAAACGATTCCTTGAACAAGGAGATAGAGGTTCAGAATGGATGAATGAGTAATCAGAACGAGTAAACAATGACTCGAAACAGGTGAATGACTCTTGAAATGATGAGAGGGAGGTTCAAAATGGATGGATGTTTACTCGAAACAAGTAAACGATGACCCGAAATGGACAAACGACTCTCGGAACAGGGAGATAGAGGTTCAAAATGGATGAAAGATTACTCAGAATGGGGAAACAGATGATCGAGAGGGATAAACAACTACTCAAAACTGGTAAATGACTACTAAGAACAGATGAATGATTCTCAGAACGTGGGGAGGAAGATTCAAAATGGACGAACGAGTACTTAGAACGAGTGAATGAGTGCTCGGAATGGATGGACTCTCAGAATGAGGAGATAGAGGTTTAGAATAGATGAATGAGTAATCAGAACGAGTAAACAATCACTCAAAATGGGTGAATGACTCTCGAAACGATGAGAGGGAGGTTCAAAATTGGATGGATGTTTACTTGGAATGAGTAAACGATGACCTGAAATGGACAAATGACTCTCGAAACGAGGAGATAGAGGTTTAGAATAGATGAAAGATTACTTGGAATGAGTAAACAAATGATCGAGAGGGATGAACGACTACTCGAAATGAGTAAATGACCGCTAAGAATAGATGAATGATTCTTAGAATGAGAAGAAAAAGGTTCAAAATGAATGAAAGATTACTCGAAACAGGTGAACGAGAGTTCGAAATGATAGAAGGAGGTTCATAATAGATGAATGTTTACTCAGAACGAGTAAACGAATGATCATAATGACTGAATGAGAGTTCAAAATGATAGAAGAAGGTTTGAAATGGGTGAACGTTTACTTAGAATGGGTAAACGAATGATCAGAACGGCGAAACGAGCGTTTGGAATGATGAAATAGGTTGTGAAATAGATGAATGTTCACTCAGAATGAGTAAATGAATGATCAAAATGGTAGAGCGAGAGTTCAACACAATGGACGAAGGTTTGAAATAGATGAACGTTTACTCAGAATGAGTAAACGAATGATCAGAACAATGAAACAAGCATGCAAAATGATGAAATGAGTGTCTAGAATGATGAAATGGATGATAAAACTAGATGATCAAGGGTTAGGTCTGCCCCTGGGATGGGTCAAGTCTGCCCCTAGAGGGCAGGTCCACCTATGGAGCAAAAGTTGGTTGAAATTGGCTAAAACAGGCTCCAAAGGACTGGTTTACAGGTCAAGTCCACCCTTGGATGGGTCAGGTCCACCCCTGGAGAGCGGGTCCACCCATCAGGAGGGAAAGTCCACCTGTCTTGAGGGCAGGTCCGCCTATGGAGCAAAAGTTGGTCAAAATTGGCTAAAACAAGATCCAAAGGACTAGTTTACAAGTCAAGTCCGCCCCTGGATGGGCCAGGTCCACCCCTGGAGGGCAGGTCCACCTGTCGGGAGGTTTAAACTTAACTTTTGAAAAGATGACTAAGGCAAAGGTCTCAAAACACAACAAACATCAATCAAAAGGATATGGTTGAACATAAAATTACTGGTTTTGCACAAATAAGACACTTTAGACAACACAATCCTAAGATTATTAGAAAGGGGGATGGCTGACAAAGTCTTCTATTCTAGGATGAACATGGTTGCTAAGGAGTCCTCGATATACACCTGGTACGTAAGGCCCAAACCATGAACACCAACCCGTTACAAGCGTGAGTCAGGAACCTTAGCGAGATACTAGAGGCTCAGACCAACTCTTCACGTCATCCTGACACTTCGCCAATTACAACGTGGTTGGATTGAGGTACAAATTTTTCTCTCCCTCCTTTATATACCCCACCGATACACATGATTGGAATTTTCCCTTGGGGTGATGAAATCCCCAAGCAGGTCCCACTAAGAAAAAAAGAGAGGGTGACTCAAAAGTACTTGGTAAGCTACGATTTCTCGTCACCTAGGATTTCCAAATGGCGCAAGGGGATTGGATATGTCAAATAACTTACCAACAAGCATGGAAAACAAGATTCATTGACACCCCTAGTTAGACTATGTGCCTAAGTTACACAAAACAACAAGTAGTGGCTGATAAGTAACTAACCCTACAAAAAAAATTGTTAGTGAATCTTGTCTTTGTTCCTCCCCAAATATCGATTAGATACTTGCACAGACTCACACAAGACACATTAGGGGGTTAGAAACACTTAAAATAGCCAAAAGGAGTGCTAAAAACTAAAATTTCACCTTTTGGAAAAAGTTGTCCAGGGCAGGTCTGCCTGTCTATTAGGTTAGGTCCACTTTTCTAGAGGGCAGGTCCACCCCTAGGAAAGGTCGGGTCTACCCTAGGAGGTCAAGTCCGCTTGCCTATTAGGTCAGGTCCACCTGTCGAGGTTGGGTCCACCTCTAGAAGGTCGGGTCCGCCCCTCTACAACCTACACTTGCAAAAAGTGAAAAAATAACAAACGTGAAAGATACAGACCCGTTTGTGGGTCACACTGAGCATGCCAGAAATGTGATAGGGCGAAAATACTTGTTAGAAAATGAGCAACAAACAAAAGAGTGCAAACAACAACTATAAACACCCTACACCTCAAGATTGGGCAAATGCTTAACTTAACAAAACAAAATGGAACCTTTTACCTTGTTAAGTTGTCCTTTTGGTTGGCCCTTTGATCTTTGATGTAGTGTATGCTCCCTTGATGGAAAAAGATGCAAGTGTGGATTGTGAGATGGATGCAAAATGGGTAAAAGTGGATGCAAATGCGAGAATTTGGCTAAGTATGGCTCAAGAGAAAATTTTTCAAGAGTTTGGCTAACATAATGATCTCCCCCCTAAAAGAGAGAAAAGAGGGGGTATTTATAGAGAATTTTGGATTCTCTAGAGAAATGGATGGTTGGGATTAAACCAACAAGGCTAAGATGTAGGGCCATGGTGAGTTGAGAACTCATAAGCCCTCACATCTTGACATGTGACATGTGAAGTGGCTTGAAAATGATGATATGTACATAAATTGGAAGGAGAGTACATGACATGGAGGTACTACATAGTACCTTGGGATTGGGACAAGATCTCCTCATAAAGGAGGTACTTGTCCCCATGTGGGTGAAAGGACATGTGAGGAATTAAAAATTCTTCAAATATCCACATGGGGATGAGAGAAGGAATTTAAAATTCTTTGAAATGCATTGGGGGATTAAATGTGAATTAAAAATTCACATGGGGAATGGAGTGCCTTCTCCAAAAAGAAAAATCATTTAATAGGGTTTACTTAGGACAAATGACATGGAGATTAGGTTGACCTAATTAAGTGATTAAGGTTTTGCAAGTAATTGATTAGACAAATTAATGACATATTAGGGGTAAGTGGGAGATTAAGAAGAGTTCACATGTGGCTTGATGTGACAAGCCAAAGATCACATGGGGAAGATAAAAATGAATTTAATATTCCTTGGAAGGATAAAATGAATTAAAAATTCCTTGAGAGGTTGATTAGGCTAGTTAATAAAGGATTAGAGTAGGGTTAGGTGGCTAAGAGAGATTAGAGGCCAACTTGCAAAAGTCGGAGGATGTGACACATCCTAATCAAGGATTAGGCATGTGCACATCCCTAATGATGAGATTAGGAGGAATAATTAGGATTAAGAAAGGGATGTGACATATGAGGAATTAAATAAATGTCATATTTATTTAATTCATTTGATGAAAAGGAGGATTAAAGAGATACTGTATTTATTTATTAATTAAATACCTTAGGGATTTGACAGAATTAAGGATATTAATTAAATAATAGAGATATTATTTAATTAATGCAAATAAGGGGATGCTTAGACGAAAGGGGATAAATTTGGATAAATTAAGTTTCCAAGTTTAGGTGTCTACACTAAGAACTAAATTGTTTAGTTACCAAAAATCCTTAATGCTTGTTGGTGCAAGAATGATCATTATGAAGCTGCCCCACATTTGAACTATTCATTGTTGAAATAGAAAAATCTTTAGGATCTTTAGATCTTCAAGATTTTGAGATTTGGTTGTCTTGAGAAGTGTGTGCCATGGAGAGGAGCTAGTGTAGCCAAATCTCTAACTGTTTGTTTTGTCTTAGTGTTTGGAGAAATTCAATTGGTGACTGAACAAGTATGGCCATTCAACCTAGGTGGTAAATGATTGTGAATCAATTTAATACTTTTCTTGGTTCCAAAACATTGCAAACAAACATTTACAATCTTCCTCAAAATTTCAAACCTTTTGGTCTAAATAAGGATACCTTTTGAAAAATCCTTGATATTAATTCTTGTCCTAAGGATTTCTATCCTTAGAGATTTCTAAATATCTTGACTTAGATCTCAATCCATATTTCCCAAAGTTAACATAAGCAACTATGCTTTCAACCTTATGATTTTCACAAAATGGACATTGTGAAATTTATGATGTTGGTGACATAGACATTTAGTTTGAAAACATAAATCAAGACAAGTGCTTGTGGTAAAATAAACTCACTTAAGCAGGATAAACTTGATAAATTGAATCCCACATGACCATTTGGAGACCGATTGCTCCCATTGAACAACTTGATAGATTACACCTGCTAAATTATTCAACCAAAATTTAAACTCATTGAAGGAGAACAAACTGATATAATTAGTAGTTTTAGAAGCTTCACTTTAGAAACAAAAGAAACACCTGCTCAGTGGAAAAATTCCATAAACATCTTAGACGAAGAAGAGGAACAAACTAATATTGAGGCTGGAAGGCCATATTACCACCACCCAGATGACAATAAATATCCTCTTTTCTTCCATATACTTAGACTTCTCTAATTGATCTCACACAAAATTAGAATCCCCAAGAGAAGGTCTAAAGGTCATCATTTCAAACTTAGGCATCTTACTCCAAAAGCTCTCAAAAAATACTTTTTCAGAACTTCACCAAAATAGAACCAAGATTGTATACAACTTCTATAAATGTGTTTCAAGGAACAATCCAAAATTGTACATGTTCTTCTTCAGTCAAAACTCAGGTCTTTTTCATGATAATGAACCTATCTAAAATATTGGGTCTTTAGGATTTGAAAACTTTAGAGGTCTAGCATGTTTCCCACTACCTTGGTATTATCAAAGAAAGGTTCACTTTAAGTCAACATTGAGTCAAAGACTTCATTCACTCCATCAAATTTCATCTTTCACTTCACCAAACTTTGCAAAATTTTGAAACACACCAACACTTTAGACTTGAACATCTATCAAATCAAACCCTAACTTACCTAATTTGTATGTGAAATGTATCCTTTTCCATGCATTTGGTTGAGTTAGTTATCATCTTTGAACTAGTTTATCTTGAAGGTCATGAGTATACCCTAAAGATTTCAAAGTTCATAAACATCCCTTATCAAACATCAAACATCAAACTCTCAAGTCAAAATTATTTTCCCAAAACATTTGCAAAAGTCACTTGCTACCTCATCCACCTTTTCATCCCCCATTATCATCATTGCTCCAAAAAGACTTAGAGCATCCATTTTACCTAGATTTGAGTCAACTAGAGAGTTCAAACATTATAAATCTCACCACAATTCTCACATAGGTGACCCAAAATTTATGGTAAAGAAAATATCACAACACAAGAGAATCATGGAGAAAACTAAAGTCACATTTACCTCAAGTGATCCAAATCCTCTAGAATTTGATCCAAGAAGTTAGGTTACCCCATCATAAAAACCATCATCTCCATCATGACCATATGAGATAGAAGACATCATGAGCAATCCATTTGAACTTATTGGGGAGGAAATCATGTTACATCAAGCCTTTGAAAACATAGCACCAATTTCCCCATCATTTGTTGCACAAAATTTGACACAAAGCTTCACAGCTCCATCATTAGGGCTAAATAAAACATCCACTCCTAGTCTTGCAACTAGTCTTGCCAAGGACTTTGGTCTAACTCTTCCATTTGAAAGCAACACACTTTTGGGTACCCTTGATACCAATCCTCCTTCCCAAACAACCACTTGGACACCAAAATTTGGTACTCCTCCCATTTCCGAGGATCCCAAACAACCACTTGGACACCAAAATTTGGTACTCCCATTCCTGAGGATCCCAAACAACCATATAAACCCCTTAAACTCCATTAATCCAAAACAACCTCCACATTTCGAGGGAACTCCTCTTCATCCATACCCATGAGTACCACAAGTGTTCCCACCATCACACAAAGTAGTGTGGACCAAGTGTCTCAAAACAACGCACAAGGGCATGCCAACACCATACCACAAAGTCAATCCTTAATGGAAATTGGGAAATATCTACCTAATATTCCAATTGGTTCATCCATACCATTAGCTTCACAAAACACATCCATCCCATCCATTATCAACCCATCTCAGATAAATCCCTTGGTCACAAATCCCATCAACTCAGGTAATACCTTGACTACATCCCTAGCACAAGGAAATTCTCAACACATAGGACAAGGTAATATTTTCCATCAATGGACTCAAGGTCTTAGCGTGTCATTACCATCGCAAAATCTAATGGCATTATCCTCATCTTTTCCCACAGTCCCCTTCACCATGAAAAATAAAATGGGACCTCAAACTTACATTCCTCCACCTCAATCCACCATCTTACAAGGAATGTTAAACCAAGGGGATCCACAACCTATCATCAACAACCCACTACCCACTCAAAACATTAACACCCCTAATCCATTACCAATGTCCCAACAACCAAATAATCCCACATTGAAAGCACATGCCTTAGCTTTACAACAAGCACAACAGACTTATCAACAAGTCATTCAATAGTAGCAACAACAACAAGCAGCCCTAGCAACACAACAACAACAAGAAGAAGCAACCTTACAGCACAACAATAGCAGCAAAAAAAGTAACACAACAACACCAACAATAACAACAAGCAGCCCTAGTAGCACAACAAAAAAAACAACAACAACAACATCAAGCAGCCTTAGTAGCACAACAAGCAAGACAACAACAACAACAAGCAGCCTTAGTGGCACAATAAGCAACACAACAATAGCATCAAAAACAACAAGTAGTCTTAGTGACACATCAATCATCCTTAGCAACAAAACAACAAGAACAAAAAGCCTTACTAGCTCAATAATATGACCAACAACAACAACAACCAAGTTCCTACTAAAATCCTCAATAGAACATCGTCAATACAAACACGTTAGGAATATATACATCAACACCTCAATCACCTTCACAAAATCTCACACCACCATACACCCCATACAACACATCATCATATCGAAATCCTGCATACAACTCATCCGTCATCCCAACATATATTCCTCCACCAAACCCTCAAGATGATCTAGCATCGTAGTTTAAGGAGCTATCCCAAGAAATGCAGGACCTTCAAATGGGTACAACAAAGAAGCCCTATACACAGAATCTATGTCCCTATCCATTTGATCGAAACATTGCAATGGTAACATTCCCTCATAGCTTTGATATCCCCAAATTCGATAAATACAAAGGGAGAGGAAGTCCCGTAGACCATGTCAAGGAGTTTAACATCATGTGTATGAAGGTGGCCTACAATGATTCTTATTTAATGTGCCTATTCCCTTGAAGTTTAATAGGTCTTTCCATGGATTGGTTTTCCCATCTACCTCCCGGTATCAAAATTTTTCAAGAAATTACTGATAAATTCACGAATCACTTCTCCTTTAATCTTGACATGGACGTAAGTCTATAAGAGTTGTATACTCTCAGACAAAACAAAGGAGAATATTTTGCTAATTTCTTACAATGGTAGAGACAAAGAGCTAGTAAAAGCAAGTGGCCTCTTCCTAATGAACAACAAGTGGGAATAATCATAGAAAATCTAGACCCTGATCTATCCTTCCATTTGAAGATGTAATGCATCACATCTTATGATGAGCTTGTCTCTAGAGCCCTTAACATTGAGAGATTTATAATATCACAGGGGAATACCCAAGTTTATAAAGACAATGGCCCATCAACTAGTTCAAACAATTCATGTGTTTGGGCTAAGAACAAGAATGTAACAAATGATGGTGTGGTAGATGCTAAGGTGGTCCTATGTGCTCCAAGACTGAACAACAATCATGTTGCTAACATTCAACCAACTATGCAACAAACAAAACCTCTTTAGAACAATCAGATCAACAACACCGAAATGCAACAAAGGTGAACCCATAACAAGAACAACTATCTTAAACGCAAGTACACACAGTTGTCAAAACCCATTGAAACCATCATGAAGAAGTTGGTAGAGTCAAACCTAATAACGCTTCCCAACTTTGAAAACTACCAAGAACCACAAGAGAAATGATCCTGGCTAAATGAGAACAACCTTTGCGACTTTCACAAAACCAAAGGAAACAAAACACCAAACTGCATGAGGCTCAAAAATATTATCCAAGACCTTATAGAAAATGACACCATATCTACTGAGGTACCGGCTATGAATCTAGATATTAAGATATACAAGAACCCTATGCTAGATCATAACAAAGACAATACCAAAAAAGCTAAGGATTACACAAATGTGCAACATACCTATTCCAATGTAGTCACTTCCTATGATAGCGTCATCACCATTGTCACCATCAAAGGACCTAGTGCGGAGTGTGGAGTGTGGAGTCACCACGCGATGTGGAAAAATTACCATCTAAGGAGTCCCATTTCAATCTAGGGCATAGCCTACTTTGCCAACATCAAATCCCAACAAGTACATTCTCCTAAATAAGCTTAAGAAGACCCCTACACAGATTTCTATCTTAGAACTATTAAGGCTATCACCCGCACATAGGGAAATCTTAGACAAAGCTTTATCAGAGTCGCTCATCCTCGAGGATATCTATATAGACCAATTTGAAGATATGGTAGGGAATATCGCTAATAATATTATCACCTTCTTAGAAAAATACCTACCAACACAACCATCTCACAACTGTGCTTTACACCTTGATTTTTTCATTCATAAGAACAAGGTCAAAAGAGTCTTAGTAGATGGAGGTGCTAGTCTGAATATTTGCACCCTTTAGTTGATCAATAACTTGGGTTTTTCAGAGGATACCATTGATAAAGCAAAGAGTACCACTATTAGAGCATATGATGAACAAGAGCGAGTGTCACAAGGAATCATTGCGTTACCTATCCAAGTGGGACCTATCATTGGAGAAACTACATGCCAAGTGTTAAACCTTGATCTTCCCTACAACATCCTACTTAGTCGACCATGGATCCATGCCCTAAAAGTTGTAGCCTCGACCTATCATCAATGTGTAAAGTTTCCTTTTGAGGGAAGAGAAATTACCATCCATGGAGATCCTGAGCCTTTTTACTATTGCAAGAATCTTAAGGCAAAGTTCTATAAGATCCCCCAAATACCCAAGAATGACAAAGGGCCTACACCTTCTACATCATTTGTTGACCCATCATCCCTTGCCTCAACCTCAGAAATAAAAAAATATGTTGTGTAGAACATTCTTGACATCAAAGTAGTGATCTAGGATGATGGTTGTGTAAACTATAAGCTAATGAAAAATACCTTTGTCTTAGGAGAGCTACCTTTTTCTCCTCAATCGCATGGGAAACAAACATCTAGCACTAAAGAGCTCAAAACGATCAAGATGGAAGCTACCACCTTCACCAAGTAGGGGGATTTGAACCAAGAAGATATCAACGAGGAGGATGTTTCTAAACTCCTCTATTAGGATGAACAACCTGTCCTTGTTGGTATGTGGTGATTGATCATGCTATACTGTATAGCCCATGGTATACTGTACATCCCGGCCCCCTGACCTTGCCGGGGTCCGGGGCCGTGCCGGGCCCTGAGCGGGGGTTTAGGGGCGGCAGCCCCTGAGAAAAATTTTCTTCCTACTTTTTCACGTGATCATCGAAAAAGGGAAAAATCAATGAAAAAAAAGAAAAATCCGATTTTGTAGAACCCTAAAATCTGGAAGCTTCTAAGCTTGGTAAAAAGGGGTTCGGATGGGTATTACTGTATGATGAAAAACACGATTATTCGCAAGATTGTAATAGGGTTTTTCACTGGATAATAAAAGTATTGGATGGCTGCGGTTTGGTGGATGTAGCCCAGATTGGGTGAACCACGTTAAATTATGTGTTATGATTTATTCTGTGAATGTTTTAGTTTCTCTGTTTTTGTTTATTAAATCTGCATTTAATTGTTAGATCTTCCATCTCTAACCCTAATAGTCCCCACTCTTCCCATGTAAGATGAAAATAAAGCTTTACAACTAATGAAGGGAATGGGATATAACAAGAACGAGAAGCTAGGAAAAAATGATAATGGTTTTCTAGAACCCATTGTTCCTAAGAAACGACTGAAGAATCTTGACCTAGGTTGTACTAATAGTAAGGTTACCCTTATTGGCAAAGGTACTTCCACTAAATAGGTCGAGGCTTCCTCTTGGTTATGTACATCATGTGACATGACCTTAGATGACTTCCCCCTTGATATTGCTGACCTATTTGAGAATAATTCCCTCTTCATGATATCCATTACATCATTTTCTCCAAGCAATCAATTGACTAAAATATGCGTCGTATACACACAACTCATTGACATGGACCAACAAGGACCAATGATTCTTGATTTATTTGAAAATGATGAAGTGTTCTTATAATTCATGGGAATATATGACAACTTACCATGGAAAGATCACAATTAAGGTTTTGACATAGAGCTAGACACAGGGGAGTACTATGGTTAGAAGATTAAATCCTTCAGTCGTAAAATTGATGAAATGCAACTAACATGTAGATCTTTGAGTGAAAACCACACTGTGGCACTTTCTAAACCTAAAATAATAAAAATAAAGGATGTATCTGAGGGTGAAAACCTCTTTGAGGCACCTAAGGATGAGGGATTCATTCTCCCCCTGAGTGAGATGCATCCAGAGAAGTTAGCAGTGCTAGAAAAAAAGGCCACTCCAGTCAATGTGAGAACAAAAGAAGCACCTAAGATCACTTTCTATGTTGAATCCTTGTTGGATGAAGAACAAGAAAACCTAGCAATATTCCTGAAAGAATGAAGAGCCAACTTTGCATGGTCATATACAAATATGATAGGGCTCAATCTAGAAGTGGTTGTGCATCACTTAGTAGTCTATCTAGAAGCTAAGAAAGTAAAGAAAAAATTAAGGAAGATGCACCCTCATATAGCACTCTTAATGAAACTAGAGTTAAAAAAGATTCTTAAAATTGGATTCATCTGACTGATAGATTATCCTGAGTGGGTTTCAAACTTGGTACCAGTCTCAAAACCCATTGGGGGCATCAAAATATGCATAGATTTTAGAGATTTAAACAAATCATGCTCGAAGGATGATTTTCCTCTTCCTAACATTGACCTCATCATGGACTTAATAGCTAGGCATGAAATGTTGTCACTCATGGATGGTTTTTCAAGCTACAATTATATCATGATCGCAAAGGAGGATCAACAAAAAAACTACTTTCACTTGTCCATGGGGAACCTATTCCTAAAATGTGATGCCGTTCAGGTTGAAAAATGTAGGAGCAACCTATCAAAGAGCAATGACCCTCATCTTTCATGACATGATCCACAAAATGGTTGAAGATTATGTGGATGATATTTTGGAAAAAGAAAAGAAAAGAAGTGAGCACATAGAAGTCTTAAGACCCATCTTTGACAGGCTTGAAGAGTACAAGGTATGACTAAATCCAAAAAAGTATGTCTTTGGGGTTACATTAGGGAAACTTCTTAGCTATATCATCTCGCAAAGAGGGATAGAAATTGATCCAAAAAAGGTAAAATTCATCCTAGACATGGAACCACCACAAACACTGAAGCAGATGAGAGGATTACAAGGAAGATTGTAGTCCATCAAAAGGTTCATAGCACAACTATTATAAAAAATCCACCCTTTTTCACATCTTCTTCATAAATGAATAACTTATAAGTGGTATGAGAAGTGTGATAAAGCTTTCCAACAATCAAGGACTACCTATTGACACCTCTAGTGCTCATGCCACCAATATTAAATAAACCATTGATCCTATATATCTTAGCAACATCAACAAAACTAGGAGCTCTTTTGGTACAACATGATGAAAATGGAATGGAAAGGGCTATCTATATTACATCAATAGGACCTTAGTAGGCTATGAAATGAACTATTCATGTATTGAGATAACTGTTATCCAAAGAAACTCTCACTGGGCGAATGGCTAAATGGGTGATGATCTTATCTAAATTCGACATAGAGTATGTGGAGTGCAAGGAAATAAAAGGATAAGTGATCGCAGACTAACTAGTAGATGCACCTATCTATGCAGAGAACCCATTGATATCTGAGTTCCCTGATGAATCAGTGTTCCTTGTCAATTTCATAGATTAGTGGACAATGTACTTTGATGGATTGTTCACCCAACATAGATCAGGAACAGGTATTCTTTTCATCACCCATAAAGGTGATTACATTCCAAAGTCATATAGGATATCATTTCCCTATACTAACAACATTGCTAAGTACGAAGCCCTAATCATAGGTCTAAGGATAATGATTTAGTGGTAGATACAAGAGATGAAAGTCTATGGAGACTCATAGCTAGTTATCAACCAAGTCAATGATGACTACCAAACTAAGGATGATAAGCTTACTCCTTACAAGAAGGTGGTAGAAATTTTTAGGGAATTTTTCATAGATATAACTTTTGAGTAGATTCCTCACATGAATAATCGAGCAAAAAATTCCATGGAAATAATTGATGCCGAACAACGTCCTTCAATGTGAATTCTTGGTAGAACAACTTCTCATAAAAAATGTTTGAAATACTTGAATCTGAATTCACGTGTGTCATTGTTGGTCTTGGATTCCCATGGTATCATGACATATTCATCTACCTTAGCAAAGGAATCCTCCCATTCGATATCACCTCTAACATTAAGAAGATATTTTTCAAAACGGTGTTGTGCATGTTTTGCACACACACCCCGCCATAGGCAGGGACCCCCTTTTTTGCTCCCAATAGGCTACTTTGCTCCTGTCTTGTTTTATGTTCCCCATTTTCCAAGGCCAAATTGGTCATGTGCCTTCAAACGATCAAATTCCCCTTACCAAATTCACCTAATTAGGGTATTCAAATCCGTGGAGAAATGGAGTCCCCTGTCCCTTTTCTACCCATTTGTCTTGTTTCTGTTGACTTGGTCCCTGATCGCTCGATTCACTTTTTTCTATATTTTTGACTTTGGGGATAAATTTTTGGTGGATTTGGGATGTGTTTGTGGTGCCTAAGTGAACTACCAAGGTTTCATCAATGTTTCATTAAGTTTCGGTGGTTTTAGAACTTTCCCTCCAGAACTCCCTCCCTTTTTGGCTATTTTGGAAACATCCGTGGACCCCCGCCGGTCCGATTTCCACATTTTTGACTTTGGGGACAACTTTTTGGTGGATTTAGGATGTGTTTGTGGTGCCTAAGTG